>JAVDBV010083910.1:22740-32842 GCA_032619315.1 Piper longum | reverse complement strand
GCCTTCTTTCCCTTCGGAAGACTAGCTAGTTTCCATGTCTGATTCTTTTGAAGGGACTGCATTTCTTCCTCCATGGGAATCCTCCACTTTTCTTGTTCTGAACTTTGAACTGCTTCATTATATGTGGCAGGAACATCATCAGTTGCAATTGGTGATGTAAAAGAGACCATATCAGCATAACGAGCAGGCTTTTTAATGGTTCTCTTTTCCTTCCTTTGTGCAATTGATTCATGTTGATGTGGAGGCTCTTGGGTCTGAACCTCTTCTTCATTTGACTCTTCTTCTATTATAGGAGAGTCAACATCAATTTCTGCATCTGCTGGGACAATTCGTTTGCCATCAAACTCCACCTGTTTGGGAGTATCATCTGTCTGCTTTATATTTTCAGAAGTCACATTTCTCAACATGGTAGATTCATTAAAGGTGACATCCCTGCTAAAGATTACTTTTTTTGTTTCTGGACACCAAAGACGATAGCCTTTCACACCAGAGGTGATCCCCACAAATATCGCCTTCTTTGCTCTTGGATCCAGCTTTGATTCCTTAACATGGTAGTATGCAGTGGAACCAAACACATGTAAGGAATTATAATCTGCAGCAGGCTTTCCAGACAACAACAACAATACCCGACAATAGCTATTAAATAGACAAGAAAAGAATAAGAACAAACACTAGAATTTAACGAGGTTCGACAATTGCCTACGTCTTCGGACACTACCAAAATAATATTTCACTAAAGAGAAATATTACAAAGAGAGAAAGAACAAATTATCAATGGTAGAAAGGGAAATTGGTAATTTTGATATTACCCTTAGGATGAATTAAACTTGAGGGGGAGGGTCCCTTATATAGGGAGAGAGCACCCCGCCACATCCTTCACACAATAGATGTAGGATTTTGACACCCACATACAACAGTCTAGAAAGAAGATTAAAAACATTAACCTTTCCCTATCTCCTCAATTCAGAGTCTCCCTCGTATTAGAATTTCTTCCTTCCCCGTGGTCCGCGTACATCATCAGTTCCGACGATTAAGGGTGGGTTCTATTAGAGGTATCAATCTCAAAATACAGTTCATTGAGAAACCGTGTAATTAAATAAACGATTAGTTTACTGGTAATTTACAGTCATTTTCTGTTTATTTAGTCCCTTGATAACCTGTCATAGCAGATTTCACTTCTGTAATAATATAATCACTGTTTCTCATTTTGATTAAACAAGAGTTTCCATTACATTTCATAGGTTCAAATGTTAAACGGACCAGCCAGTGTGTGAAGATTTTAAGCTAAGCTATAAAGAGTGTCGCCTTATTAAAACATCTATAACGAAAAGTGACAATAGCCAACCTGAAAAAAAATCTTCATGAAACAACTTAACCATTCTGCGCCACTTAGTAACAATTCATTCGCAAAGGCGCCGTGGTTCCTCTTCATATTCAAAATCAAGCATCATAAACAGCACAATTGAACTAAAAAGAAAGCACCATATAAGCTTAGCAATGACGACGGTGCTCACTTTCTTGATGTGCTTATCAATGGCAGACGAAGACGAAGATGAAGAAGGGGAAGGCAGAGAGCAAGTGACGTCGTCCTTAGCTGCTCGTCGGGGTGTCGGAGGCATCCGAAGTGGCGGCAAATCTGAAAGAGCGGGAGCGCGAGGTCGGTGGAGGGAGGGAAGGGGAGAGAGTCGGCGCCGGCCATGGAGGGGAAGGTCGGGGCGAGGAGGTTAATGCGGGGACTACCAGAGTTTGCATTCTTTGCTTCGTCTCCTTCTTCCACCCAAGAGAAGAAGCAACTCATGCGGAAGTGGAACAAATTTCTTGCTGGCAAGGGGTGGGCCTATCCATAATTTTCTCAACAACACATCATCACCCACTTACTTACAAGCTCACTAATCATTGGTGTCTAATTCGAAAAATGATTAATAATGAAAGCTTAACGATGTTTTTTAATGTTAAAAATTGATACCCAAATAATTTTTTTGGTAGTTCTGAAAGTTATAGATAGATGTACTACTTGAAATAACTAACGACGCCTTTCTAAAAAATATTATTGTAACAAATTAAAGATCTTCATCACAACTCAAAAATCTATTTTAATTTTGTACAATTGGCCAAAAAATAAATAGCCAATGACGGCAAGTCTACCCCGCTCTGCCAAAGCTTATTCGAAATACTTGACAATATGATAGCATTTCACTACTAATCTACGGTAAATGAGATTACACTTGTTAATGAATTTAAGTTGCAAATCTAGTATAAATATTTTCTCTCTTTTATTTTTTAGGCACATAAACTTGTTAATATGATTTATATAGATGATGGGTGCATAATCCAATTAACGGGTTTGTAGTGTTTTTTAGATTGGACGTGTTTTCTAGCTAAATTGTGAATCGTTTAAAAATTATGTAAATATGATTTACACTTAAAAAACTCATCTCACACACTCTATTTTGTTGCTATTGATATCGTGTCTTTAAGTTTGTTTGTGCCCACATTGTACCTAGTTCAATGATTCTACGGTTCATTATTATTATTATTAATCAATATCATTGGTTCTCAAAGCTACCAAAAACCTGACAAATATGGCAAATATCAAATAGATAAATAATTGGTTCAGTCAGGGAGAAAGGGAGAAATGGGAAAGAAATGACCGACTTGTTCAGATAATCATTGGTAATCATTAGGGACAAAGGGGGTAGGTCGGATGGAGATGTCGACCACTTGGGGAAAAAACTTGTAATGACATTCTTGTAAATAAAACTTTACTCACTCCCGACACGAGTTAATACTAATAAATAAATTCTAAAAATATAAAATAAAATATAATAAAATATCAAAAATAAAATAATTATGTCTAAGTCGAATGGCATGCTTTAAACCTACTAACCTGTTAAAAATAATAAATAATGCATCTTAATGCGATAACGATCTAATTTTAATTCTTCGGTCTACTATAAATAAAAAAAAATTGGGTGTACTCTTATATATTCTAATAATTCATTCTGTCATTAAATTACTGACATCATCATCATATGTTTTAGTACACATGACCCACCCTTATGACTCATAACACATAATCGGCCTCGACTCAACATACATATTTTGAAATTAACTTGATATCAACCGGTTCAGACTATAAAATTATTACTCAGGTCATAATTTTTACATATGATGTAAGCTTGTTAGGTTTTTTTTGTTTTTTTTTTGAATTGTAAGCTGATAACTTCTATCGATCATGTGTAGACCATAAGTGCCAGATTGGTACATGTGTAGACCATAAGTGCCAGATTGGTACATATGATAACTTCTATCGATCATGTGTAGACCGCTAAGGAGTAGAAGGATAAGTTATCTCGTTAATTTTGTTCTATAATAGAACGTGGTACTAAGATACAAAGCAACCTGTCTAAAAACCTTTGAGGATAACTCCAAGGAATTGATTAACTAAGAAAATAATTTCATCATCATCAATATTTACAGTGAAGCTGTTAATATATAGTTCATAACACTACTAACACATTTGGCATGGACTGATTTGTAGCTAACATCATAAATATAAAATCACCACGAAAAAATAGTTGTTGCAAACTCTGATATTATTCGTGGCAAGAACAAATTACACGGTATCAACAAGTAAAAAACCTAAATTAAATATTTATTATTAAGTGTTAAATTTCAATTTAATTAATATAATTATAAATATTTAAGTATAATTTATCAGTTTTTCCAAATTCTTAATTTCGATAGAATTTTACTCTAATATTTTGTTAGTAATAAATAATAAGAATCAAGTATTAATGGGTCTATTCGTGAACATCGGGACAAAAAAATTTAAAGCATGGTAATAGCGAAAAAAATTCATAGCCCTTTAATACAACAAAGAGGTTAATATGTTTTTTTAAAAAAGCATTTTTACTCGGCGTTGACAGGATTTATCAAAGTCAACGGCGTTTTATCAAAGTCAACGGCGTCAAACGTTTTTTTTACCATTTGATAAAAGTCAATACAGTCTAGCTTGATATTAACTGACTACTGTGTTGCACTTTGACTTTTGATTACCGTAAATTGGACTTAACGGAAGTGTCATTGACGTATGGGCGGAGAGGATACTCAGTGCTGCATGGACAAACCGCTGAAAAAAAAAAAGTAAAATAGAAACAAAAAACAACTATTTCTTATTCAGAGCACATTTATTCTTTTTAAAGACAACCCAATTGTTCAGTAGTGCGCGAGGTCTACCGAAAAATACAGATCCATTCTAAGTTGTTTATTTAAGATTCTAATCCCAGTTTCACTCCATGTGGTGTCGTTTAGTTGACATAAAAATAACATCAATAACATAAAAATTTGAAAATTACCAACCTTATTAAAATAGATAAATTTAATATATTATTTACAAATTAATATTAACTAAAATTTTTTGTATCTAAATTAAGTATAATTATATCTAAGTAAAGATATAAAATAATTATGATTACTTTTAAGTGGTTCATCTATACTCACTTCTACTGGACTTTCACAATCACCATTCAAAAGTTCACTTCCCTGTTGCAGGTATTTTGGATAAAGCAGTTGAATTTTGTAAAAAGATAACTTACGAGTTCTTTGGGAACCAAGATATTGTAATGTTCTAACTCACCATTTGGCTAAAGCTGCAACTCTTGTAGGCTTAATTATTGCAATGTGTCTTTGACCTCTGTTTTATCTCCTTTATTGTAATAATATTGTATTAAGTGGTGTTGGAAAAAAGAGTCAAGATTTATTAATATGTATATATTTTTTCAATAAACTGAATGTATGAGGGTGGAGACACTATTCAAATGCCAACACTATCCCCAAACCTTAAACGAACGCATAAAAAACCCCTTAATTTAAGAGAGTATTCAAACAACGTAAAAATATTTTTTATCGAATCTTCCAACTTTAAAACAGAAAACAAGACTATAATATAAAATATAAAATCAAAATTAAAATTAAATTTTGGTTAAAGATTAGGAAAAGTATGGGAATATTGTAAGAGACGAATACCTTCATGATAATACCTTGGCAAGTCCATGTCATAAATGGAGTGACAAGTACCAGATATTAATGAAAAATGCTCTACAAAGAGGTTTGCAAAAGTAGATATATACATATGTAAAGAGGAAATAGCCAGTAAAATACAAAATTTTAGTTTAGAGAAATTTATGAAAAAAGGTTTTTTGATTTATAATTTATGATTTAGGGAATTATTTTATATATTCATGATTCGAGGAGATGAATTGAATAATTGATGGCTTTACCCTAAAAAATATATTGGGTCAAGTGTAAAATAGAATTACCCGTGCCTTTCATAGTTTTAAAACTCCCTTAATCGACTCCCAAACTCCTCAAGCACCTTACTCTATAACTTGATAAGTCAAAATCTATGAATGATTCTAATGTGACAAATTTTACCATTAACTCCATGAATGAACTAATACAATTTATCAAAATATATTATTTTTTTTAGATTAACTACATCAAAAATTTTAAGTAATATAAATTATATATTTATCAATTTAATTGTAAAAAATCATTATATACTAATTTTATATAATTATTTGTTCTCATAATTAAAAAATTAATATAAAGATTCCGAGTCAATTGGCTTAGAGTCGACTCGGAATTGCCACTCCATGATATTTCGATTTGTATCGAAATTTTGTGTTTTTAAATTATGATACCTTTAGAGGGATAAAATCATCAATTCAGCACTCCAATCCCCTCAAATTATGAATATTTAAACTATCCGCTTAAATTATAAATTATGAATTACACTTCTTTTGTAAATTTTTCTTTAGTTTATTCTATTTTGATATATCCAAATATTTTATTTATTAAGGGGAAATATAAATTTGATCAAGTAAGTGCGAACATAGAGCAATATAATGCTATAGATAGATATAATTAGTATCTGACCCGTACGAATCATTAAAAAAATTATAAATCATTAATATTTAAAACTTTGAACTTTCCTATTCATATGTGCTTAGTTACTTGTAGCCAATTATAAGCGAGTTTATAAATCTGGAATTAATATTAATGAAGAATATATAAAAATATAATATAAAAATTTAAAGATAGGGTTTAAGTTAAAAGTGATAAACATAAAAATTAGAGATAACTCCTTGACCATTTTTCCAAAAATTTTAAAAATTTCAGATACTTTTTTTTATTAGATGTTGAGGTTTGTGTCTTTTCATTATTTATAAAATAGATTTTTGCTTGTGAAATTGTTAAATTAAACTTTGATGAATGGGAAAAGTTTTAGATAGTTATGCAGAATTTTCGTGTCAAATTAATTAAGTCTCTGTTTGGTTACTACAAAAAAATGTACATGATCTGAAGATTAAATAGTCAACTTAATAAAATTAGTTTATGTATAGTATATTCTTAAAAAAATTAATATAATTTTAACGTATTGTGTTAAAATTAATCATTATATCAAGAAAAAATCTCTTTTTTTCTTATCCATGTGCTTGATTTTTTTTTGTCATGATTATTTTGTACTTTCTTCGATATAACCCTACTTAATTTATATATAAAATAATTAACTTAATAATCTTGTTTACAAAAAATATATATATTAAATATAGCTAGTCATACTCCTTTCACAGGAACCAAACAGACGCTAAAGCTATTTCATGGTAATCTCCGATAAATCTAATATTCCATTTATCACGCTTGGTTCATTGACGAATATATTGATAATTAAACAAGAAAACAAAAATGATACGTCGTAATTGATTAATTTAAGTTCATACCTTGGTTTTCATCTTCTTAAACAGTATTATTTTTATTTCAGACATGGCTTATACTCAAATCGATCCTCTCGCCAACATTCGGCACATGCACATGAAATATTAATGGTTCATAAACAGCATTGCAAAGACACCACCATGAACTTCAATTGCTCGTGTCAGAAGTTTGTGTTGCAGGATAACCAATGCCATGGCGCCTGTTAGGGAAGACACTGAAAACAGTGCTGGAAAGAGCTCCCACCCCCGCTGGCACAGACATGAGTAGCACTTTCTGGTTGGACTCCAACGAAGGATAGTAGCAGCCCACCGTGTTAGGATCCATCAAGCCCATCACTCCAAACACCGCAAGGGAGAAGAAAGCATGCACAAAGTCTCCTAATTGTAGCTTATACGCAGAAAGATTCATGGCCGACGCATTCGGGTCTGCGAAGGACCACAGCCCGCTCTTGGTGGCGAACCCGTAGTACACCTTCCCGTCGGAGCCGGTGTAGCTGTCGGTGAAGCAGGAGAAGCAGCAGGAGAAGCAGCAGACGGCGAGGAGAGCACCGGTCAAGTACTTGTTCATGGTGTTGCATTGGCCGTAGTTGGTGAGGAGAGGGGAGAGGAACTGGTACATGAATACGGTTCCGGTGGGGAGGAGCCTTATGAGGTTGCCGATTCCTACAAATGTTCTGTCGCGGAAACTCTTGGTGGCGGTTTTCTTGGGGGTGGTGGAGGTGCTGGCCATGTTGGGCTTTGCGGCTTGTTCTTTATATTTAATGGCGGTACTCGTGTTGGTTGTGGGTGTGACAATTTATAGGCGACATGGGAGGAATGGTAGCTTCTGGGTTTTGCTGAGACGAAGGATTTCGTACACGCTAAATGGGGATTGGCGGTTTTGTTTTGCTTCTACTCGTCGCCATGATTGCAAGGTTTCGGCTCCTGCTTCTTGGTTTCCTCTGATACAACTATAAAAGCTAATGCGTATTGGTTGGTTGGTGGTGTATCGGAGTAAAGCAGCGATTGTGTTCGGAGGTGGTACAGTTGAGCGGTTATTCAATGTATTTTTAAGGGAATGCTGGTACTTCAAGGATTTTGTAGGGTCCCTTCCTTCCAATTCGCCTTATGCTTGCCCTCACCAGTACGTCTGCTAAATGCAGTATTTCTTAGTCAGCAATGGAACAGTATCAGACCAGGGGAACTCCCAAAGTTCCATCCAGTAATTTACAATAGGTTTACCTTATAAGTGGCACCACAAATGAAGAGCAGTCTGATTTGATCTGCTTGTTGAGGTGAACAGTATAACCATCGCCTCCAAGTCAAATGTAACATAACCTCAGAGACAATTCAACGGCTCCGTCACACTTACTGCGGAAGAAGAGATGCTAGTATGTCAGCTTCACGGGAACGATCGGAAGAGAAGAGCTGAGACTCGTGGCTTATATGTTAGTCAGGGCTAGATGTAAACACTCCCGTTAATTTAATTCAAACCTTCCTAACTCCAAATCTCGAAACTCATGTTGCTACTTTCTACGCAGCTGTTCATAAATTTTAGAACATCAATGATCAGCAACGCTAGAAAAGATCATTTAGGTCTTGCTCTGCTTCCCAGCTCCTTACCACATCACCATACGATTTACGCCCAAATTAAACAACGGGTCAGCTCCTAATATTCACATCCAATCAGGAAATAGCTGGAACGAAAGAATTAAGAAGGGTAAATTCGTTCCATTAGAAGAACCATCAACAGCATGGAGTTCCGTGGATTCATCTCCTCAGAAGACAAAATCATGAAATGAAATCTATCTATGACACGAAACAAACATGAGCTCCTCCTTGGCTCATGATCACCAGTTCAATGGGGCATCATGGTCAGTTACTCCACAGGCCATGATCACAAGCTCTTTCTCAGATGCTAATCGCAGAACGATTTTAATCAAAGCTTACAGAACACAAAAACATAACACATGATTTTTATATTAACTCGACTCAGATACATCATATGCACACACATACAACTTTCAGAATACACAGCAAACATGCATAGTGTCGACTCTTCTCCTAAGCCTTTCCCGTAGTATTCACGGGCATCAAACAAAAAGAGGATAATTAACAAAAGTTAAATTAGTCATACCAGCATACACATAAGTTACAAAAGACAGAGAACAAATACGTATCAACCCTGCTACGAGGAAACCCATCTTCTTCTTCACCTTCTTCTTCACATGGTGGAAACAGAAACCCATGCCTAAATTCAAGCTAGCCTTCGCTTTCTTGCATCAGAAGGACCTTTCCTGTGTCGAGGGAAAAAAAGCACAGGAGGATTTCATCCGAAGCAAGAAAAATGCAGAGAAAGAAAGGAACTTAATTTTAGGCCCGTCTTGCACACCCCCAGATCGAAGTTCTAAAGCGAGCAAACCGATTAATCGAGACGAAGAAGGCGTCTCAGATCCTTCGTGGCCGAATCGTCCACCGTCCTCAACAACCCCGGCTTCTTCGTCGGGAACGACGGCAACGGCAGGTTGCTCGGATCCGGCGATTGGCAAAACGCCGTACCGGAATACACAGGGACCACCTTCGGATCCGGGCCGATCCTCCCCATCCCAAACACGATCAGATCCCCGGCCTGAGACGCCGCCGGCGGCACGGCCGTCTTCCGATCGCCGCCGAGCTCTTCCGGCAACGACTGCCCCCTCTTCAAGATCGTCACCTGCCCCATCACCTCCGCCTTCTTCGACTCCGGAGTGCGCGTACGCCTCCTCGGCTCCGCCCTGGCGGCCGCGGCGGCGGAGGGCTTCCTCCCCGGCCGGCCAATTTTACTGCCGCCGGGGGGGCTTTGCCGGTAAAAGACACCATCGCAATACGCGGAGGATGAGGAAGAGGAAGAAGGGCCTCTCATCCGTTCGATGAGGCAGTCTTGGGGGCGAAGGACGTCGGTCGCCATGAATCAAACCAAACGCACAGAACCAGCAAAGGGGATAAAAAAAAAAAGCCACACACACCTATAAAAACTCAGCTATGACAAAGAGGGGGTAGGAGAGTGTTGTTATATACACAGATGAGAAGTGAGGAAGGAAGGGATGTTTCCTTCGTGCTGCCGTCCTCCTCCCCTTCCCCGCGGTTGATATTCAGAAGGAGGAGAGGAGAGGAGAGGAGAGGGAGGAGAGGAGGGATCAAGGAAAGGGGAAGGGATAATGAATGAAGCTTCCCTGCAAATTCGTGAGGCTAATAGAGGGGACGACGGAGCGGGTGCGTCGATTCTAGTGCTCCCTTCCCCCCCGCCCGGGGGGGGGGGGGGGGGGGGGGGGGGGGGGGGGGGGGGGGGGGGGGGGGGGGGGGGG
>JAVDBV010083910.1:11933-22720 GCA_032619315.1 Piper longum | reverse complement strand
AGTGCTCCCTTCCCCACCGCCCGACCCCCCCCCCCTCCCCTTTTTTTTTTCTTTTTGTAAACTTGCATTTGCCACCTGCACTTATCAGCGAATTGGACTAAACACTTCCACACTTTTTGCAGAGATGGCCTCGGGGAAAAGCTCTTATTTGCTCATCTTGGTAGGCATCGTATTTTGCTATTATTTTAAATTTTTAATGCCATTGAAAAAATACAAACTGATAAAAAAATATATATGTAATGAGTATTATAAATGCACAAAAACGATACAATGCGATTTTTTTATTTATTTATGAATTTTATGGACCTATTTCCTGAACCTCAATTTTAATGTCAAGATTCAGGTCCCACAGGTATTGATCAGTTGTTTTTATGTTTTTAATATACATCATCCATCATTTTTTAATGTGAGCCTTTAAATAAAATTAACCACCATAGTACAAGTTCATAAAAATTCATAAATAAATGATCGTGTTCTATTGTTTTTGTCTCTCATTTTTTTCATTTTGAATTTGGATTGAACTGTATACTATTGCACCTATATAAATATCCTAAAATTATAAGTAAGACTCTACGTTGTACAATCGACAACTTTCTTATAATGAATGTCAATATTATTTAAATAAAATATATAAGAAGGGGTATAAAAGGTTCTTATTATATTTTATTTTTAAAATTTAAACCTAAAGAAACAATTATTAGAAAATTAGTGACTACAACTTAACTTAAGGGCTAAAATAAAATTCTATTACATAAGAGTGCAATTTACATAATTTTTTATTGAGTCGAAAGGAGGGTATAAAAGGGCTCTCATAATAAATATAAATGAATGTATAAATGCTATTAGTCTTTTCTCGATTTCCGTGAAAAGACCGGTCGCACGTATACGGCGTAGGCCACTTTTTTTTATTGTTTTTTTAGGGGTCTGACCAGGACGCGGTCGCCGCCCGTGACGACGTGGACCGACCGACTTTCTTCACGGTATCATCTGACGCCGTTATAAACATTTTCCTTGTTGGTCGTACTTGCTTATTGTAAGATGCATGTCAAAGCTTGTATGATTGGTATATTTCAACCACAGACGATAAGAGGGGGGGGTTTATACGGCGTCTTAGTTTGCTCTCAAATTAGTTCTTAATAGTTTTAAGCGATCATGACGGCAGCTACTGTTTGAGTTGTTTGCTCCGC
Source organism: Piper longum (assembly GCA_032619315.1). Taxonomy (NCBI): domain Eukaryota; kingdom Viridiplantae; phylum Streptophyta; class Magnoliopsida; order Piperales; family Piperaceae; genus Piper; species Piper longum. The sequence goes on along the minus strand of JAVDBV010083910.1, from coordinate 21,533 downwards.
CATCGGACGCGCACTTTCCGTGAAAATGAAAGATGGAACTGGACAGAGTCATGGAGCGCGAACCATGTTAAAATTAATCTACGATTTTTCTTTCAACTAACCTTCTAAATATATAATATTTAATTAAATATTTTTAAAGTTTTTTTTTAAAAAAAAACTAACTCGATCTAACCTGTTACCTCCTTCCTCTTTGTTATTATTTTTTTCCAAAGCTTTGTTATTATTAATTTATTACTTAGTAAAACAAGACAATTCATATAAACTGGGATCAAACTCATTATCACTTGCATGTTAATGTCAAGATCATCATAATCAACCTAATTGCGAATGGACCCAAATGCAAAGGTATTCGATTTGTTTAAATACTTGCAAAAATCTTACTGTTTGTTACATGCAAATTCAACTCTTATGAAAAAGAAGTGGAGCCTTGATATCCTCAATTAAAATGTCTTTTTTTTTAAAAAAAAGATTCTAATAGTAATTACTCGGTGGTTGCTAAAATCGTTCCATATGTGTTGTGGGTGGGTGAGGAATGTGTTGAATATATGACTTAAAGGCTGAAGAGTTAACTCTTGATGATCTTTTTTCTTGCTTACTAATTTATATCCAGTGGATGGAACATTATTTTGTGAGTATTATTTTGGCACTTTGTAAGAGTTTTACAACTTCAATAGCTCTGAGGTAGGTTGCACAACACTAGTATTAATTATTCAATTGTTAAACAAATGGTGCATACCTTTGGTTTTATCTATACGTATCTCTTTCCTTTGCCAAAGACCAAGCCACTGCTTGTATTTTCTAACACTCTCGGATTCGACATGCAACCCAAGTACCAAGCATTTCTCCTCCTATCCATATGCTCTTGTGAGTTGATTAAAGATCAATAATTGTACATATTTGATGTATAAAAACCCATTAATTTCGAATCTTGATCAATGGTAAGATTTTGTGATAAGGCGCACGTCCAATTGAATAAGGACAATTCTTTCAAATTATTTAGGCTTTTTAGACAGACCTGCTAATTGCATTTTATTTTTACCACCATGTAAGGATAAAGTTTTATATTAGATTTAAGGGAGCGGATTTGTTGTAACAAGCGTTATAACAAACAAACTCTAGTATCCTTCTTATTAGCTCCGTTCACTAAAATTTGTGGAGTTCAAAAATATAATAATAACAAGTAGTTAAACTCCTTTAATTGTGATAATTTACACTAATTAGAAAATCGCAACAGCAAATTTGCAGTAAGATTTGTTATATAAATTCAATTCCTAAACTAAGACTTGGCCTGGTCAATAGTTCAAGTTTTCACGAGTCATCTATAATCTATCCTTGATCAAATTACACCAATGGTCAAGGGTGGTTGGCCTATAATACCACTTACCTCATGGTCAAAATATGGCTGATGTAAATGAAACACAATTACACCAAAATTTATCAATGTTGGCAGACTAATTCATGGAACACACTCAATTATCAACATTGAAAACATTAATATAAAACCATTAGGTATCGAGTTCATAAATTACCAAGTGAATACATGGCATATTGCCAAGTACTACATGACAGCAATAACACATTGCCTGTTTTTATGAAAGTAAATAGATAAATAAATAAATAAATTGAGAGGAACAATTTTAGTGTGGTCCCAAAGAGAGGGACTAGCAGCTTTAATTGCATCCCTTTATGAAAAGAAGGAAAAAAGTATAGAAAAGGGAACAGAATTTACAAAAACAAAGGAGGAGGGAATAATGGGCAACACAGATCAAAGAAGCTTTTTATAAAACAAAGCGGGGGGACACCTGCTGCTCAATTGCAAGGGTGCCAATAATGCTGTCTCTTTCTACAATTCCATTATTTTTGTTCTTGTGGGGGTACATTGGTATGATCCTTTAAATTTCTTTGACACCATAAAGCAAAATAATTCACATACTTATGGTGATCTTGGTTCTTTATCTCTTATAGTTGTATGTCACTAATTTAATCCTTTCCACAAACACAACTTGATCACCACAATTGGTGTCATAAGATATCAATCTGATGGGAGCTATTAATTAATTCTGAGAAACATAGGTGGAGTTAATTTCAATCTAAACAAGTGGATATTTTATTGGATTGCTACAACTTTAAAAAAATTGGAGAAATGGTGCAGACGCCCACTCAGGCCTTGAATCGTCGGCCGCAAGGTTAACAGCCTTGCGCTCTACCAACTGAGGTAGACGGGCTTGGCGCTATTATCTTAATCTTTTAGTATATAAGCCATTTTTTTCTTCTTAAATCAAAGTTTCATAATCTCTGGTTGTTGCCATCGTCATGTATTCATGTTGCATTTTTTATGTCAATAAAATATTTGTATTCAATTAGTTTTTAAGCCAACGAAAATAAAAGGTTTTTATCTTTTTTGTTTACGAGTCTAATTTTATTTGAATTAAAAGTCGTGCTTACTCCACCTTTTATTCTTTTAAGAAGAGGTTATTAACATTTTACTCGTAAGATGGTTGTCTCTTATCCACCTACCAACTAATATTTGTCGAAGGATCATTTCAATAATACTTCTAGTTCCGTGATGGAATAATTTTTACGAGCACGTCGCGTCTACCACCAGAACCCAACATGCAACATAAAATCAGAGTTTGAAGCGAATATAACGCAAAATCTCAAAACTTTTCCTTTAACAAGTAAACTTTATTTTTGGGAACAAATTCGCTAGAAAAAATGTCACCAATCGCCTGAAAAATGTTCTACAAGAATTGACTTGGCTGGTCTAGTCCACAATCTTTTCTGTTCGTTGATGCTACTTAGTACTGCTGACTGTTTCGGGTCGACTAGCAAATGAGAAAGCTGAGGATAATAGGCTTCGGGATCTATTCTGTCAACTACGTTGACATATCTTCCGGTGTTCTTATCGATAACAAGTTGCCCATCTCTTAATACATTACCAGTGGCTACAACATCAATTGGCATTTGTTAAGCGAGTAGCATTCAAATGGAACTCATCAGCCAGCAGCAAGTATGGACCCAAGGATTTACCCTAAAAAAATGTCCTACAAAAGTAGTAAATCTTAGGATAAGAAGGATAGAATTATGAGTAAAACGCAATCTTAAGAATGAAGTTAATTTGCTTACCATGTGATGGTATATTCTATGCGTTTGCTGTAATTTGCGTAATCTTGACAACTGGTGAGCAAACATGGAGCCTGGGGTCTTCTTTGTGCTCAATCTTTCTATCACTTTTGAGACAGATGAAACTTGGCATTGGACGCTCAAGGGAATAAGTGTGATGTCAAGGTTGGACTCTAACACAGCCTTTGCTGCCAAGGGATAAGAAACACGTTAAGTTCAGCATAATTGTTGGAAGGTACGGTTAACACATTGCCCTTCTCTTCTTTATCATCCATAACATGTCCTCCCACCGTATAAACCTCATGAAATAGAAACGAAACAACACCTGGAAAATGAATTACTATATAATAGTACTTGAATTTGTCCGTATATATAATAACTTTTTTTTAAAGTAGTTGTCTTCCTAATTAACCAATAAAGCACCTCTCTTATTCAATCCCTGCATTTTTTTATGGCCATCAAAACCAATGTCCATGTCTAAGCCATGGAAGCTAAGGAGCTGGCAAACCTGAATAGGAATTGTTGAGTAATTCTTTTTTTCATATTGAAGTATGTCTGCTAAATTAGTCAAATGTCCATTTGTCAAAATAGTGATCTTTTCTCCTTTACCGACAGACTTTGATATATTCCCCCAGACCTCAAGAGCCAAAGGCTAAGTTCAGGTGATCTGTGTCTCTCGGAGCGCCATATTGAACAGTGTTCTGTGTTGTATACCTAAATCGTGACCAAGCAAGACCAAATAAAGTTAAATTTGCATGAACAAAATGTATAAAAACAAAAAGTTGGAAATCTTACACACCTTCTTGGGCTTCTTGGTAGGGTCCTAGAGAATCCATAAAGAGTGTCTGAGTCAAGAAATCCACCATCACCGTGTGGAATGGCTCTGATGTATTTGCAATCTCCGACGGCCGGAAAGGAAGGAACAGGCTGCCCAAGAGCAAATGCCTTTCCAAGACCCACCGGAATGTCATCTCTACCCATCATGTGCAATATATCATACACTGTATCGATTGTAGCTGTATTTGCCCATCCATTCCCGTTTAACAAAATCACCTGTATATCAATATATGTTAACAAATAAACCTGATAATAATGTGAATAAAACCCAATATATCATAGACTATCGATTGTAGCTGTATTTGCCCATCCATTCCCGTTTACCAAAATCGCCTGTACATCAATATATGTTAACAAATAATCCTGATAATAATGTGAATAAAACCCAATATTGGCAATAGAAAATTCAAATGTATGCGTGATCAGTAAACATTAATCCCATATCAGTACAGTTATTATGATATATGGCAAGAAACCCATTTACCTTCAGGTTAATTTTTTAAACAGGCACCTTGAGAAGACAGATGAGAGCTAGGAAATCCCCAGGACTCATGTCCATGTCGAATACCACAGGTTTTCCTAGTTTTGGGCCAGTTAAATTTGGCTGGTAGAACACTTCTTTATAATTTGAGAACTGTGTTGTAAAATTAAATAGCCCAGAATGGTGAGGAGTGTTCAGAACCTGCTTGCAACAAAAATGGTCAAAATTGTTGATGAATTATGCTTCTTCATAGATGGCACAGTATGATGCAGTAATATTAATTTATAATTTTGGAGTAAATTAACATAAAAGAAATTGTACATAAAGTGGATATATGAAGCAAGATGACGGTACGCATAGCATGATGCAGAGATGTTATTTTAGGAATTGAGATGAGAATATACTTCCAAAAATCTTTTGAAGAATTCCGTGTCAAGTGAACTGTTAGTCTCCTGATTTGGTTTGGCTCTGATTGCTACAAGAACTCTAGCTGCATCTGGGCCTTCTATCTCCTTTGTGTACACATCCTTTTGAAGCAAAATTACAAGTCACAAAGTTAATTATAAAGATTCTTCAATGAAGGTAGATAAATGGAGAATATGGTTATTTGAATTGGTAATTTAAAGCACTAAACCATATATATTGGTAATTGGAATAGTATAGTGAAATTAAGTATGAAATGAATTAATTAACGAGCATTTATGTCTACCTGGCATTTTCCTTCACTATCTTTGGCTCGGCATAATGGACCTCGGTTTCCTGTCTGCACATGATCACTGTGAACCCATTTTTGTGCAGGCCAAACAATGGGGTAGCTCGGCCATCAATGAAAGGATTTGAGCCATCAGATGCACCATCAGGCTTGTTGGAAGTGACCACTGTACCGTTAATTTACTGCATTTCGGTACACTCATTGTTCCTATACCCATTGCGCATTGTTGACACAGCAACTCCGGCCGTGAAAGAATCCCACATGAATTAGCTCTGCGAAATGTGTTCCACCGGGGGGTTCAAGATGGGTAATATATTTAGAGTGAAGATTTGATACAAGGGTATATGTTATGTAAAATGTTGGGCCCTTCATGCTCCAAAAATAACTTACAATAGGTTTACAGTCCCTCTTAATTCAAAAGGTAATTTAAGAATTAAGTTTTTTTCATTAGCCTATATACAAGTCACCGGTTGCCTCTAAATGAGATGTATGATTAACCCAATAATTCTCCTCCTCACACATCATACCACCCGAATCATCTTCCCCTCACCACATGCGTCACTAATATGTCTTAGTGAAGTTCCATATGACTCTAATTTGGGCCAACTTTAAACCGGCGGATATATTGGCAGATACAAATTTGGACCGGCCGACAAATTGTGAGGCAAATCAAGGCAACACAATAATCAACCTAGCCTTAATACCATTTATTGGGCCTTTCGGGCCCCAAAAGTAACTTTCAACCGGTTCATAGGTCTCTCTTAATCAAAAAATTAATTTTTAGATTAAGAGAGACTAATGAACTTATTGCAAGTCATTTTTTGTGCCCGAAGGACCGACATAAAACTAGTCGACGAGCCATGTATCCCGAGCTATCTTCAACGGACTGAAAGCAGTACTGCGCTTCATATGTGTGCTGTGTGTTCTCAAACGCAGTGAAGAAGTCCTTGTTTATGGGGACGTTGTTTGTCACATCGAGTGGAACTAGGGTGATTGGGATACCAAAATGGATTACCTAGTCATAAAACTAACATGCAAAATTAATTGAGGGAAAATTAAAACATCAATATATCAAGGATTGGGCATGTGTAATGTAAATCCTCGGATGCTGTTGTGCAAAAGAGGGGTAAAGAAAAGATCACAGAATGACAGACTTGTATTATAGCTTAGTCATTTTAGGATAAGCCCGAATGTTATCAACAACTACAAAAGTTTACCTGATATGCAGCAAATCTCCAAAGACATTGAACTCAGCATTAAGATTACTCTGGTAGCTTGTAAATATGTTGTCCCGGTCGGCACACTGCCTCGGCGTGAAAGAGGATTTAGACCTCACTCCACCTCCCATCACAAATACATGCTCAACATTCTTCTTAAGATGAGGGTATTTCATGAGAAAGATGGCAAACTTTGTGTGTGGTCCAGTGATAAGCACAGGGGCCGGACCTGCGGATATTGTTTCAAGCATCCCTTGTTCTGCAGTTGGCTGCCCAAGCGGCACATATCCTCTCTTTCCCTACACACCCACAACAGATTTCTCTGGGAACCTAAGTGTGGAATAGAACATATAAGAAAGTATACTTGTGGAAGGGTTCCCTTCTTAAACCATAATTGTTGTCTTTGTTTAATCGGCCCCCGTGTCCTTTGGGAATGGCTTGTCTGTTATTGTTGGGTTAATTTTATATTTCATATTGAGGCAATACCAAAAATCTCATTTGGAGGCAAATCGAGGCTCTGATACCACTTGTTATCTTTTACAAATACAAATATAAATTCTTTCATTTTTATTTTTAAAAAGAAAACTATTTGGATAATCGATGTTATCTTTTCTTTTTCAACTTTCATAAATCCTTTTGTTCCTTTTTTTAATATTTTTGGGACTATAAAAAATCTATTTCTCATTTCTTTTTTTAATTCTTTAAAAATGGGTTTAAAAAAAGGAGGGTCTCTCAGGCCTCAAAAATAACTTACAATAGGTTTATAAGCCTCTTTTAATCCAAAAACTTGTTTAGGAATTAAAATTTTCTTATTAGCCTATATACAAGTTACAAGTTGCCTTCAAATGAGATGTGGAATTAACCCAATAATTTTTCCTCTCACACATCACAATACCTGAATTATCTCATTCTCACCATATGTGGAGTCAACATGTCTTAGTGAGGTTCCAGATGACACTAATTCAGGCTAACTTCAGAATGGCCAATATATAGACATATACAAATTCGAACCGGATGACAAATTGTGAAGCAAATCGAGACAATACAAAAATTAACCTTGATAAAGGCCCAACAAGTAGTATTAGAGCGAAGGTTGGTTTTGACATTGCCTCAATTTGCCTCACAATTTGTTGTCCGATTCAAATTTGCATCTGTCGATATGTCAGCCGATAAAAAATATCGGCATTTTTAAAAAAAAATTATTTTTACATTTATGTCAAATTATATTAATCAAAGCCTAATTAAAATAAAAAATAGAATTCCATTACTCATGCTTATGTTAAATGAAAATAAAATTTAAGCGCACGATTATTTATGGCATTTTGGGAGGATTTTTGGGCTATAACACATCTTTATTGTTTTCTAATTCGTAAAATATGACCGATATCAAGTTTAAGAAGAAAAAAACTAAGCTTTTAATATTAATTAATCTGAAATAAAAGAGGCCTATTCATATAATACCACCGTTTACTAGTCGGCGCGATTGCACAACTTTAGATGCGTAAAATCAAATAAAATTAAACAGCTCTTTAGTTGTAGATATCTTCATATCAAATGATGATTGGGCATTATATACATTCGCATGTCCTCCTATATTATGGCATTGCAGTTGGTGATATAAAATTGTCACTAATCCCACCCTACCAAATTGGCAAGATGTATTTCATGACAATATCCATATACCAACTCCTATTTACAATTTGGCTAGGATGTAGAATACTATGGTGGTAAGTAGCCATCCATTTTTTAACTTAAAAATAGTTATACTTAAAGAGACAAGACTTTGTACATTGCTAAAAAAGGAAGAGAAGGACAAGTTAATTAGCCATAAATCATGTGGTCCAATAATCCAAAATCCAAATAGAAAAATGACGAATGGGCTTGAACCCGGCCCGCTTTACTTTTAATGGATCGATGTTATATGGGCTTCTTCTGAAACTTACAGTGGATTGATGGAGCCCATCTCTTGTTGAGTTTGGGTCTTGCTTAAACCGAGCTTCTTTTCTGATCCCTCTTGTAATAAGCGAATCAGTATAATCCAATGCATAGTAAGTGAAGTGCTGCAATGGATCAATAACAAACTGATATTAGGCTTCTCTGGTAATTGCGCAAGGATATTCACAGCCTGATGAGTTGATTCAAATGAGCAATTGTGATTTATTGCTTGCTTGATTTCATTCCTCAGAGGAGCTTCTTTGAGTAAGAAGCAATCTGAACATTCCAACTCGGGCTTTCTTACTAGAAAGGACATTTGACGATATGTTTAGTATGAGCTGCTTGTATAATGCTAAAGGTATTGTAATGTCGCAAGAAAATCCGATGTTTCGCTACTATAGTATACATCATTGCCCGCTTGCTCCTGTAAAGTATTCACCACATAATTGTTGTATGGGATTGAAAAATCCCACATCAAAATGGTGTGGGGTGTGGGGGGGGGGCGGGCTCTCTCACTATAAAAGGGACCCTCCCCCCTCTTTAGTTTTTCATCCCAAAAGGTAATCTAGAATTACCTACTCTCCTTTCTATCATTAATAATTGTTCCTTCTACCATTAGTAATTTGTTCTTTCTCTCTTTGTAATATTTCTCTTTAGTTAAATATTATTTTGGTAGTGTCCGAGGACGTAGGCAATTGCCGAACCTCGTTAAATTCTGGTGTTTGTTCTTGTTCTTTTCTTGTCTATTTAATAGCTATTGTCGGGTATAGTTGGTGTTAATTATTGTGCTATTTATATTACTTGTTTTGATAAAATTCTGTCTAGGAGTTGGTTTTTAAGCAGACTATCTTGTCCCATCAACTTTCCTGAAAATTTTATCTTGGGGTAATTATTTAGTACAATAGTTTTCACGTTTGTCATCTAAGTAATAGTTCTCACAGTGAACTAATTATCTTTGGTGAAAATTACCCGTTTTTCACAACAATAATAACCCCATAGGGTGCTTTTTGACCAATAATTACATAAAAATATCATATTTTACCCTTTTGATTAAGAATCGTATATTTGGCTATTACTATTTTTCCAATGTCTGTCCCCAATAATTAATTCTCATTAGCCTCATCCTATATGGATCATGGAATCAATAGCAATAAAACTCATTTAAAAAAGCTTGTATATGAAGCATCTTGAAATGATGCCAGGGGTGAGAGCGAGTCTTAAACTTGGTATGTAACACCCCAAATCCGGTTCACCCTCGTGAACCAAACTGGCATGTTACAGGCCCCGGTTAGGTC
>JAVDBV010083910.1:0-11913 GCA_032619315.1 Piper longum | reverse complement strand
TATTGTTACAAATTGAAAGCTGGAGTTTGCAGACACTACTGAAAGATGGTTTTGTGAGAGAATTGTATGGGATTTTGCCAGGGTGGAGAATTGTTGAATGGCATAAATCCCACATCTAAATGGTGTGGGATGTGGGGGGGGGGCTCTCTTCCTATAAAAGGGACCCTCCCCCCTCTTTAGCATTTCATCCCAAAGGGTAATCTCGAATTACCTACTTCCCTTTCTACCGGTAGTAATTGTCTTTTCTACCGTCGGTAATTCTTTCTCTCTTTGTAATATTTCTCTTTAGTTAAATATTATTTTGGTAGTGTCCGAGGACGTAGGCAATTGCCGAACCTCGTTAAATTCTGGTGTTTGTTCTTGTTCTTTTCTTGTATATTTAATAGTTATTGTTGGGTATAGTTGGTGTTAATTATTGTGCTATTTATATTACTTGTCTTGATAAAATTCTATCTAGAAGTTGGTTTTTAAGCAGACTATCTTGTCCCACCAACTTTTCTGGGAATTTTATCTTGGGGTAATTATTTAGTACAATAGTTTTCACGCTTGTCTAGGTAATAATTCTCATAGTGAATTAGTTATCTTTGGTGAAAATTACCCGTTTTTCACAACAATGGACCAGTACTCGCCTTGAAAGGGAGTCCAATTAGAAAATCCATACTGATAATGTTGGCATAAAATCAAACTCACCCCGGATAAGCAGTTTTACTCGTGCGACCGGGAGTTGCAAAATGGAGAACTCCATCACACGTACATGCAACGAACCATTGCTAGCCTTAAAAGGGAATCCAATTAGAAAATCCATGAATGATTATTAACTAATCTCATTAATAAAAATTGATCTCCTTTTGTTTGCTTATAGAAATTAAAAGGTGTAGTTTACGAAAAGTTACATTATTGATAAGTCATAATATAAATAAATTTATGAAACTACTATGGGCTACGTAGGTACCCTCTCTTTTTCCTTATAAAAGGTAAATAGTGCCATTATAGAAAGAATTTTAATTATTCTTTGTACTGTCGAAGAGAAAGACCTCATACAGTTAAGGAAGAAAAGAAAAAGAATATTTCTTCATTTAGAATTATTATAGACTAAGGTACGCTTCCGATTGAAATTTATAATTTTATTCATAAATTTTCTAGCCAATTTTTTTGGCAAATCTAAAATTGTTAAATATAATTGTATTAAAGTATTACAATCCATACTACCCACGTTGGCATAAAATCAAACAGTTATAGCAAACAACGTGATGAACAATTTTGGTGGAAGGAACAGAAGTTGCAGCATGCAGTACTCCACCGCAACCAGTAATGGCCGAGCAAGGAGTCATCATCCAACAAGTCAGCCTTGAACAGCTGCAGATTCTGTGATGCACCCTCCAACTTCCTCGAATGGGCAGTCTTCTCTACTGTAGAAACATTTTTCCCACTTTCTACACGGTCACTAAGAGTAAATCCGATAACGCATGGAAATTGATCAACCGACCGAGGTCTCTGACGATGCCAAGAAAAAGATAACCTTTGGAAAGTAGAAGTTTGATTGCCCAAGAGGCTACAAAGCCTCCTACGCCGGTGACACAGATTCTGATCTTGTTCTCATTCTCTAGCTTCTGCACCGATGAGAAAGCTTGAAGATTGATCGAGCTCAAGCTTGAACCAGCAGAACGATAAGAAGTGAAAGGAACCGAAAAGGTTTACCGGAGACTGTAGTTTGAAAAAAATACATGTCTGTGATTAATACCACCGGTCACCGGACCCGGTCCAAACGTGACTGTGGTGCTTCGTTCCTTTGAAACTCGGCCAGCCTTCCTTTCGGATTGGAAGAAAAGGCTGTTTCTTGACTTCGATCGTGATGGGCACAGATAAGCCCGAAAGTAGTGCAGCGAAATAGCAGGCAGCCAATACAGTGATTTGCATATCTAGCAACTTTGTCGTCCATCTAACCACTCCTGGTATCGACAATGCACACCTTAGCTGGCACCGTTGCTCCAAGGTCTGGTAAAACGTGCCTCGCAACACGAAAACATAGCAAAGTATTGCACCTCTTCACTACCGGCCTAGTAACACCTCCCTTTATCACCGCCATGAATCTCAATGCCTATTCAACATGAAGAATCAATAAGTATCACTTAGTTTCCCAATCCAAGACATACAAATTATGTTTATCTCGATCTGCTAACATGCGTCCGTAAACTTATCAGAGTATGGTGTGGTTTTCACCCAATCAACTTTCCCATAGGAAACATACCTATGTTTTAGTATGAGATTTAACCGATTAAAATATAATAAAAATAAAAAATATTTATAATAATACCACTTACTAAGAAACATCGAACCTGTCATATATTAATTTCCAACTTTCTATAAAATAATAATAATAATATCTCCTACTACGGAGAGCTACGAGTTCGAACCCGGTTAACATCAATTTCTAACTTCTTACTAACAAGATCTAGTGTATTTGCCTTGAAAAAAAATACAATTAAATAAAAAAAAATTTATTATATTTTATGTTGTCATTCAATTAGGATTTATATTTAAAGTCAATCAAAATTCATATAAAAAATATAAAATTATTTTAATTTATCAAATTATTCAGTGAGAATTTAAGTATAAAATTAAAATTTATCTTTGATATAAGTCTTGCATGACATGCTATCTTACCCAGTGATATTATAATAGAACTTAGAAAAATTGTTTAATTTTTCTTATTAAAATGCTGATATGGATGATTCGATATTGTCATTATTTCAAGTTAGTGTGGATAGGGGACCGAACAAAGTTCCCAAAATGATGTTCAGAGGTTGAAATTGGGTGCCAAACCAAGTTTGAATTTTTTCTGAAAACCGAATCAAAGCAAAGCAAACCAAACTATTTCAATTAGGTTTTAAAAGAATTGAAATTATTAAAACTATAATAAAATTAATTATTACTTTTATAATAAACAAAGTTATAACATAATTTAACCATCATAATCATATTGAAAAGTATTCTATACATAGATAATATATTAAACACATCAACTAATTACAAATAAGTAAATAAATAATTAATAATACCTCACATAAATCATAAATATTAAACTTTTTATAAGATTTCTTCACTTCTTCAGTTGCCAACCAAAATTTGTCACCTAAAAAATTACTTAAAGTCAAAATGAACCAAACTGAATTTTAACAATAACGGAATCAAATCAATAATTTTAGTTTGGTTCAATCGATTATTTCGGTTTGGATGGAAATCCACTAAGCCCCTGAGTGTGGTCTATAGTTTTGAAGATAACAAGAAAGGACACCTTTTTCAATCACTATGAAAAAAGAAATCAGTAAATTACTTAAGACAAATGTATGAAAGCGTCTTTGATTGCTCGTTTGTTATTGTTTGGAGCGTCTTGAAGGTATGATTTACTAAAGAGAATAGTTTGTCCCCTGGTGTTGTTTTTTTTAAGACACTAATCCAATCTAAGATGTTTTTTTAACTCTTATGTGTTATTTTTCTTGGGCCTTTTCGGCCCCCAACCAAACTCTGATACCATTGTTGGGCCCTTTAGGCCCCGAAAAACGACTTAAAATAAGTGTCACGGGCCTCTCTTAGTCAAAAAGTTAACTCAAGGGATAAGTCTTTCCCATTAGTATATATACAAATCACTAAGATCATCCACGATCGATATGGAATAAACCTAACAACTCCCCTTCACACATCGAGCGTCCCCAAAACTATCATCGTCTGACAAACTATTTTTAAATCAGACGGCACCCACATCCTCTCAAAACATTAGGTGGAACCCTTAAAGGAAATGCTGACAATCAAACAAACATCAAATCTCATAAAACCTTAAATCATTAGGTCGAACCCATGAAGGAAAGTCCGACAATTGGCGTAGGCAAATACCAAATTTTACAAGATCGTAACCTGACTATGATACCACTACTTAGGGCTCTGATACCACTTCTTAGCCATTTGGCCCCTAAAAGAGAATTATAATAGGTGTCATGAGCCTCTCTTATTCAATAAGTTAACTCAATGGATAATGTTTTTCCATTAGCCTATATACAAATTACCATGATTATCCAGATGTGGGATAAACCCAACAATTTTTTTATAAGTTGAGTTGGGAGTGTAGCGAGGATGTTTAGAACTTTCTTTTTCTGTTTCTTCTTATTTTGTTCATCTCTTTCAGCAATGAAAATTTTAAACTATCAACGTAGAAGTAAAACTAATTTAAGTATTTTGAAAAATTAAAATACAAAGTTTTATTAAAAATGCTAGTGGTATATTGATGTAGTACATCCCAATAATATTGAGCCCACATTTATCTATGATTCACCATTTATTAAGGCTGCACTGCACCTATCGAGGAGATATTTTTAACTCATCTAAAAAAAGCCAAAGGGAGCCTAAGATGTCTAGATACTAATAAGGTTTAGTTCAACTTATTTAGTCTGTCATTTATTTTAGACTTGGCTCACAACATATCTATATAAACCCTTCTATCCCAATGAAATAAATTGTTCATTCAGATCATGTTATCTTATTATTTACTCATGTTTCATCTTTATCTTTCTTGGGAGTGGTTTTAGTTTTAAAACCTGCATACTGCTTCATATATTCTTAGGATATTTTTTTTAAATCATAGAGATTTGAGTTAGTTATTTGATTTTTTTATGAAAAAAAAGGTAATTTATTTTTATTCTATCAAATGTGGTAATTTATTTTTTAAAAATCTGGTCTCTAGCCTTGTCCATTTACAGGCTCAATCTCATCCCTCACAATTAAAAAAGCATCCACTGTCATTTGAAGGTGACCTAATGTGGTTGAGAACTAATAACAAATAATTATCTAAAATAGTTAGATCTCCATAAATTTATGTCATATAAAGATCACAAGATTGGACAATAAATAGAAACAATTGTAAACACAAGTAAATAATAATGAATAGGCAAGGCAAGTAGGCAAGTAGACTAAAATAATAATGTCTTTGTGTGGCACAACAAGTTTTATTCTAGATTGCTACTTGTATTGGTGAATAAGTAAAACCATACAATTAGAGAAGTGGCCTAGAATTTGAAAAAACTTATCCCATCAGCGATCAAGTCAAAAATAGGGAGTTAAGTAAGTGTGCAAATCAACTCGTATAAACAATTAGCACAAGCATACAAAGATAAAGAGAAGGGAGAGGACACAAATAAATTTAAATGAGCTTCCCAAATGGCACATCCTCTATTCTAACTTACCAAGTCCTTTGGAATAAAGGTCTTCACAGCTTCACTAGGCTAGCTTGTAACCTTACAAGCAACCAAACTAGGACTCCTTCACAAGCATCCCTAATTGTCAAGGAAGCTTACACTCCAAACACCCTTCGAGCCTCCAACAAACCTTCCTTCACAAACACCAAGTGCCAAGGATCCTAGCTCACCAAAGCTCCAAACACTCTTAAACCTTTCCAACCTCGGAAGCTATATATTCTCCAAAAACTTCCTCTTTTCAAACAAGGTTCTTTACACAAACTTCCATTTCTTGAGAGTTCACAAGTTGCTGAAACCCACTTGAGCTTACCTCTTTACAAGCACTCTCCTTGGTACAAACAAAAGCACATAGGAACAAGCTAATGGGTTAGTCTTTCCTAGTACAAGCTTATTCTTCTAATTTTAATCTAAGAGAGTCTAGTGTAAGCAAGGGGTCACAAGGATAGTAATAGGTGTCTAAACACACTCCCCAAGGCCCTATTTATCGGCTTCCATAGCCTCTCCAAGCATAGTAGTCGTTAGAGTTTGAATCCCCTCTTTTTGTTCCTTCCAATGGCTAGTTTTGGTAACCTTCTCAAAATGATTGGCTGCTGAATGATCAACTGAACATGGACTAAATGTTCACTTAATACTAGCTATGACAACTTTGACTGCCAAACCCTTGATCGAAAACCCATGATCAATTGTCTGCCGAACTACCTTTTAAAACTTCATCAATCTACTATGAGCTTCTGAACTCCTCCATCGTATCTGAAGTTTCTACCATAGATCCCCTTCAGTAGTCAAACGTGCAATTGAATGTTCACCGAACTCAGATGTTTCCACTTTTCAAATTTTGACCATTGTCTTCAGTTGCTAAACCCTTGACCGAAGGGTAACCAAAGTCAATTTCTGCATGGCTTTACACCAACTCCAAGGTCTTCAGTTATTAAACGCACGACCAAGGGTCAGCTGAAGGTTGAAACCTATCTTCCTCAATCTGCCCCTCTTTGTTTTGGTTGTTGAAGTCCTAACTGAATGCTAGCCAAAGTCCTTGTCACTTCGACATTTCAAAAGGCTTATGAGTTGGTCGCTTGTTTTTTCCTTGCTCAAACTTAGAGACTTTAAACTGTTGTCACATCAAAACAAGATTTAACATTGTTGTTGCCCTTGCTAACCACATTGTTGTGCCCTCTTGCCCTGCTGGCTTCTCTATCATTGCTGACCCTACTGTCCTCGTTGTTGTATCCGTAGTGTCTAGTCACCCCTACACTGTTGACCCTAAGGTTAGGCTAGGCATGCAAGTAAGACTAGCCACTGCTGCAGTGCAAGCAA
This sequence comes from Piper longum, assembly GCA_032619315.1. Lineage (NCBI taxonomy): Eukaryota > Viridiplantae > Streptophyta > Magnoliopsida > Piperales > Piperaceae > Piper > Piper longum. The sequence continues at coordinate 5,353 of JAVDBV010083910.1, read as the reverse complement.
CCCTCGTTGCTGCTAGGGTCCTCTAAACTATTCCTAATGCTACTCTCATTGTCAAGGGCACGCGGCGGCACGATGCCCTACCTTGCCACAGGGAAGCATCCTTTAGTCCCTTGTTAGCATGCACACTGGTGCTTCCTCTGACACTGTAGGCACATCGGGCACTCTTGATATCCACCTATCTTACATGCATGCTACTGGAAGGACAGTGTCTGCTAAGGGAACCTCTCCGAAACTTCTGTATCTGTTGTCCCTTAGTTGCATAGTTTGTCATACTACCGTCAAGTAGCCTCACCTGGTGTTGCAAACCATGCTGATTTTGACCTCTAGGTTATTAGCGTTGGTGGTCTGACTGACCACCACTCCTAGGAAGGTGTGCATTTCATGGGCATTCTCACACTCCAACACCATCATCACAACCTGTGCTAGTGTCGCACATGCAAACGTGGACACTACCAACTAGATACTCAGCTTGAGTCCTAACACAAACTTAGCAATTTACTCTCTTTTGACCACAAACGTCATATTCCTTTGCTCCAAAGCTAGAAAATCTAGTTTCATCCACCTTTCAATCGTGGAAGAAAAATATTGGATATATAATAGTCCTTAAATTCATACGAGCATATATGCTCCAATCATCTCCCTTCAAAATAAGCTGAATGGGCAGATCTCCACCATATCTTGCCCATATGTTGCATGGCTCATGTAGCTATCCTCACCCAGAACTCTGACAGGCAACCCGTGTGCTCATGAACTCCCTAAGCCGTGTTGAACAACTCAATGACAACCTCAAGATCTATGCTATCATCGAACAATTGTCTACCATTCTTTAGGAAATGATCCAGATCGCATTGTTCTTTGGTCTATACCTCTAACTCTTGAGTGCCAGAACTCTCTCCAGCAACAAACTGTCTAGGTCAAGCTATCTTGACCTGGTCACTAGTAACACTTCCATGCATTATTGCCTCTATTGTCATCCCTGGTGGCATCATCATATATTGCTCGACTACAAGTGGGACTATTAGAATATGGAGTACTGGGGCAATGAGTGATGGTGGTGGTAGTACCCTCACTTGTTCTAGCTCTAATGTCTCAACTAGAGTCTGCACCTCAATTGGCCTCTTCTCCAACCTGGCTATTGCCACTTCCATGTCCCTAACTATCTCCAACAATCGGCTCATGTCCTATCAGAATTAATATTGTTCCTCACTCGGTTTCTCCTCGCACACTACATAATGCTGCTCATGGGCTCGCTGTTGTTCCACTCTCAGCAATCTGATGAGCTCTATATGTGCGTCCATCCATTATCACATCACACGCGGAGGTGATAAGGATCACCTATCATGTGCTTGTGTCGATTGTGTAGAAGGTCTAGCTGATTGGATAATCTTGCACAATTCGGCCATCATAAGTGGATGTGTAGGAAGAATCTTGCATGAGCTACAAATGTTAGACCACAAAACACAACAACACAACTACAATAGAAGCGGAAACATACCTGCTGGCAAGGCTGTGGATTGGCTCATGGAGGGGTACTATATAACATACCACACAACGCATAACATATATTCTACTATACCAGCTTACAACATGCACGAGAAATGAGATACTCCCGGGGTTATTTATCATAATAATGCAAAAAATTGGCTCTAATACCAAGGTGTAACACCCAGATTTAGTCTAAGCTGGACTAAATAATGATGATAAAAATTGGCTAGTTATTAGTTGGACTACTAACTCAGACCAACTTACATGGAAGCAGATCTTAACCCTCAAGGACGAATGAAGCTTTTAACATATGCATGCACGTCATACACTATGGGATGTTCTATTTCAGTCTGCCAATATGATCACCCTGAGTTGTAAAAGAGGCACTTTCTTGCTATAACTAAGAGGTTGAAATTTGAAGAATGCTGACCTTGAAATATATGTTTCATTTGTGCATGAGCTAGTTCTTATGCTTAATTCCATCCTTTCGTTAGGTTTCTGATTAAGTGATCATCCTCACAAGGGTCATGGTTACCTGATCTATATACCCTTAACATTTAATTAAGTAACCAATAAGAAAATCTTCAGATGTTAGGGCATCATAACTAAATGTCTGGCCTTCATGTGGATCCTTTAATTGGTATGAACAGTATACTATTCCAATCCACGTTTCTTCAACACACACACATAGCTACAATCATAATGGTTTAGTATACATGGCATCACTCCACATTAGCTCCAGGACACCGGAGCTTAAACAATCCTGCAAAAGAATGTTAGTCAAATGCCCCAAAGGTTATCTCCATGTACAATAAGTTAGTTAAATAATATAATACTAACAAATGTATTAGCAAAACAAGGCCTGAGGCCATCACATAGCCATATCAATATATAAAACGTACAAGGCTTGAGCGCACATAAGAGTACAAAACATAACATTAGGGTTGTCCCCAAAGAAAATACACAAGTACAGGTCAAAAACACAAGCACAACCTCCACTACCCTGAGCCTTACGATCCATCAGCCTACACCAGCCAATGCCAAAGAAACTCACCATATAATACAATATAAAACCATCAGTAGATGAAAGACTACCGAGTCTAAGATAACTAATTGAAATAATCAAACTAGCAATACCCATGGGAAAATTACTTAAACTTTTGAAAATACCTCACAAGGCAATATGTAGTATAGAGAGGCACTCTAATCACTCCCAATGTTGCAGGTTGGTGTGCTAAACACGACAAAATATAAACACACAACAAGCTTATGCCCTTACCACTGCCTCCTTGTTTCGCCCGCCACAGTATTTGGATGACCTAGAATTCAATGCCATAAACTGTAGAAATGTGACAAATTATTTAGTACCCATGTAACTGTACTACTCAGGGTGGGAGGAGTACTAGTATCATGTTTGTATTCTCCGTACAATTCTCATCGTAAGACAAAACCTTCATAATACTTAATATTAAGTCTGGGTTGGGAGTTCATAGCAAAAGTTATGGATCTTAAGTTCAAAAACCATTAAGAGATCTCAACTTTGAAATTTTTTTAAACTGCAAAAAAGTAGGTTAAATTGCCCAATATTAGTGGGATTCAATAAAATTAAACTAATCTTGTCTTATCATAAAAACTCAACTAACTTTGCTAATGAAGTCAACCAATCGATCAAGTCAAAAGGAGAAACCAACACACTTGGATGAGTAGAGCTCGTTATCCAAACTTGGTGAACTCACTCCACATACCGGAACATGAGATGCAACTAATCACTCAATGCACGTAAATCTAGGCAAATCCTCTAATCACAAGTAAACACATCTTTAAATACTAATTAAGTTGATTAATTAATCCCTATCATCATTATGCAAGTTAATTAGGATTATGGGGTTTTATGCATTAATTAGGGGCTAAATACAATTGACCCTAATCATATTCAATCATATTTAATCTAGAGAGTTCCACTTCCCTAAATTTTCTTAGTTTCTAAATGGGCTCTAAATAAGCTAAACGTTGGTGGGTTTACTCCTAAGAGGTTAAGGGGTCATCCTAAATTTTATTATGAGCCTGACATGGGCTAACTAGGTTACTAGGCCCAATAACCTAAGGGTTGTGTTCTCAATTCTAAAGGTCAAGGTTGTACACTGAATTTTCTCAGCCTGGTTTGTGGGCTTAAGTAGCCTATAAATCTGGGGGAAAAATATGTTGGGTCTTAACACACTGGGCTTAAATACTATAAAATCAAAGGCCCAAATTCTAACACAGGAAGGCTAGGGAAAATTGAGAGCAATGGGCCTTGTCTATAGGATTGTAGGATAGTGGGGTACCTCTACTGATTGTGAAATTTCTAATGGGCTTTCTAGTATCCAAATGTTTTGAAATTTTAGATGGACTTAAGGAATGTCAAATTTAGTATTCGGGCAATTTTTCATGAAATTTTGCCAACATTTACCTCTCATACAATATTTTACAAAGTGAGCTCAGGAACTACCCTATAATCTTGTCCACTTCAAAACACTTAATTTATTAGCTTAACAAATAAGCTCCAAATAGGCTTAAAATTGGCACACTTTAAGTAGACATTTACTAGATTATTATTATAGTAATTTACTAGGATTTAGAACTTTTCTTAGCGCTTATTTTATTAACCTAGTGTTGACCATTACCACTATTCCACAAGAGACATGGTCATAGTCTTTAATTAGAGATTTTTAATGCCCTAATTAATGTCCAATTAGTGTGAAATTTTAGTTGTGTTTAACTGGCACCTACGTCTAAATAGGAACTAAGATCACAACAAAATAACATCACCACAAAAGCATAAAACTCATGGAACATTCCTCAACAAATTGGATTATGCCAAAAAGAGCAACTTTATTCAATTTCTACCATGATTTAAGCACTTTACAACTTCTTAAAATGCGCTCTAGGAATACTTGGGCACTGGGAGGAGGACACCATCTGGTTGAGGCAAAACTAATGGGCACTAGTGTGCTGGGAGGGGCACCTATGTGTTCATGGCCTACTCGCGTAGGAAAATCAAACCTTTGCTGAGCAATTGGGTGTTGGTCCATCACCTAGGCGCTCATTCTTTTAAGCCCCTTTCCTAGGGTTTTCACCTAAAAATCCACACAAACACACGAACACACATGAGATTAATCTAAACACGTGGGGACATGATCCTAAGACTCTAACTATAACACAACAACACACAAAGTGAAAAGAAAAGTTGTTGGGACATAGTGCCCAACCGATGTGTCTAACACCAGGGCGACTAGAATATTAACACACAAAGCAACAAATAACTCCTCATTATTGGGTTTTTTCCATATCGGCCATGGATGATCTTAGTGATTTGTATATATGCTAATGAGAAAGTCTTATTCTATAAAACCCCATTTTTGGGTTAGGATTTTACCCGATTTAAGTTTTCCCTATTTGGGTCAGTATCGAGTTGGTTTAAGCGAGATCGAGCCAAACTATTTTCAGATTATGAGTATGGGCCTAAATGGCCGTATGAACATGTTATGGAGGCTGAGTATGCCTGACATGCAAATTATAAGATTACGAGTTATCAGTGAATACTAAGGTATACGGATTTGTTTGTATGTATTAGATAGGATTTTAGGCCTAGATTTAGGCCGTTGCGGCGTTTAGTATCCGTTTGGGATTTTATGGGTACATCATTTGCATGCATCATAGGAATTTTAGATCACTCGATTTATGCCCCTATGGGCCCAATTTGATTGAATTCAGTGTTCGAGGCCCATTTAGCCTTCTTACCTCGATTCCCTCCGATAGAGTCAATTTCATGACTCGAGTCAGTTTCGAGTTCGGACGGTCTCGATCCGAACTAGCCGCCATATCTATA
>JAVDBV010083902.1:0-17763 GCA_032619315.1 Piper longum | reverse complement strand
TATATATATAGCAGAAATCCAAGGGAACCATTTCGATTAGGTGTTCTTGAACCAGTAGTCTAATTGCAAGAAGCTCAAGCTGCCTGCAACAGTTATATATGTCAGATATTTACCTGTTAGTAAGTCGGCTAGGCTGCCCATGGGGTAGTAGTTGCAGAGCACAACCTTGATCCTCTTGGCGTATACGAAGGCCTGCAAGGGGACTAGGTGATTGCACCGACGACCAACGTTGGCCAGCCGTTCCATGCACCTGCCGAACTCTTTCTTTGTCACCAAAACCCGCCGGAATCTCTTGGCACACAGCACCGGCGAGTCTGGGAGGACAACCTTGTGAGATATCCCAAGACTGCCCTCCCCCAACATCTGCACCGACGACATGAGCACTTCCTGCAGTATCACCGGCCTGTTAAGGCGTCCGGGGTTGCAGAAGGTCAGCCTGGCTGCATATTCGCCTTGTGTTTGCCGCTGCTCTTCGTCGTCGATGTCGCTGTTGTGGTGAACATGATCGGCACCCATTTCACCCCCCTCCTTCCTCTCCTTGTTGCCATGTTGCAGCCTGGTTTGCAAGATCGTTCGCCTGTTGGCCCTCATTGGTGATCATGGAAAAGAGAATATCAAAGAATTGTGAGGAGACATTGAATTTCTTGCTGTGCGGCTCTTCTCTGTGGTTTGGAAATGGTTATTGGGACTATCGATTAAAACACAAGGCCTCGTTGTTGTTTGAATCTATGTACATAGTTAATTGGAAACACTTGATTGTGGGCAACTATTGTAGCTCATATACTATGGTTTTTATTCAATCCTGATCCCATATATACGTGGACTATTATGTTTTCCTTCGGAGAAACCAAGGCGAAATGGTGATGGGATATCAGAACCGTAAGTCCGTGCAGTGAAAAATGCGGAGAGAGCTGGTATATATAGACCGGCGAACCGCAAGAGGCCAGGTAAACTTGGATAGTACTTTACGTATATGATGATCGATTGAATGTCATAGATTGTTAATTGTCTTTTTGCCTTTACTTCCGGCACATTCTACGTACAAACTTAAGATTGATAATCACAAAGTCGCACTATTGAAGCTGCACAGCAGTTGAAGGTTTCTTTGCAAAACATCAAACTAAACCTACTGTCAAAACGGAGTACTATAGCATAATTCCCCACCATGCTTACAACAAGCAAAACGTTGATGGTACCAGCGAAAACTGGCTAAGTAGCAGTGTAACAAAACCTAGCTCCTTGGGCACTAATCAACTCTGGGCATGGCCAAGGGGTAACTCTTAGTGCAGCGCCACTAACATCTCCACACTTCCATGTTGACCCAAACCCCCTTAGCTGCACATTATACAAACATATCCTAGTGAAAGGCGAGCCGCTTAGTCCTTCTATAGAGCCATGCCCAACCCAATCGCCCCAAATGTTCCTGAATGAGATACTGTCCACAGTTGGCAAGGCCTTGGGATTGAACCTGTTGTCCGGGTGGTCGCCCACATTGCCGGCTACCCTTATACCCTCGTGTGCATTGTACATGTAAACATTTGAGAATGTTATGTTCCTCACTTGCCCCCCTCTCCCGGCGTTGGTCTTCACATGGATCCCCACCCCAACGTTGAAGAAGTTCAAGTTCTCGGCAAGCACATTCTGCACCCCGCCGGATGTCTCGCTTCCGATCGCAATTCCGGCGAAGGGGGTGGTGCCGTGGAGGCGGCGGATTGTGATGCCGTAGCTTGGCCGGCCGTAGGTGATGCCGTACTCATCCCACCCACTCTTGATGGCCACCAGGTCGTCCCCGGTGGCTATGTAGCAATCCTCTATGCACACATTGTAGCTCGAATCTGTAGCATGTGCAATGTGTTACACTGGTTTGCTATACATTATGTGTCAGCCGCATAAGTAGAGTAGAAGAAATTGATACAAGTGTCACTGGCTACCTGGGTCAATTCCATCTGTGTTTGGGGAATCAAAAGGGGCCAAAATTGTAACGTGTCTTATGACAACGTTGCTACAGAAAAGAAAGAGGCTTTTGTTAAAAACTAATGTGGTGATGCTCATGCTACCAAATGAAAAAATGATTCAGTACATGAACAGACATTATTCATTTTGAGCTCGTTTCAGAATTGGATTTTGATTTTAACTCAAGATAACAAATTCAAAGGAATGCTTAATGTTTGAGATTTGTAGACTTACCTGCAATACACAGGATGGATATTCCAAAAAGGCGAATTTCGAAAGGCGACATTGGAGATGATGATATTTCTGCAGTACATGAACTCTAGAAGATTTGGCCTTGTAAATCTGAGGGACCGTCTTCTCCACATGTCCCACCAGACACTACCCGCTCCATCAATGGTTCCATTCTCTCCTGTTAACATGGAAGTTGACATTAGGTCATCAATCCCCTCCATGCTTCCAAACAGCCAAAGAAATTAAGATCTGGGTATTGACATTAAGTTGAAGAAACATGAAAACGTCGCTAAACACCTGTAATTATCACATCACGAACGCCATTGGCGTTGATGAAGCTCATATATCTCCCTCCTGGTCTCTCCCTTCCTCGTCCATATGATGGTAAAGGTTCAACCAATGGCCAGTTCCAAGTATTCTAAAGAATTAAGCAAATAAATATCATGAACAACTGATCATCCTCATAATTCCTTCGGTTACTGATTTAATGTCAAATCTATTACATTTACCAATTACTTTTCATCTTTATATTGACAATTACCTTATGAAATATCTCTTAAAACAATGAAAGCTCAATTGGTAGGAAAGTGAACCTGGGTAGCTTTGATGACAGCGCCCTTGGCCAAGTAGAGAGTCATGTGGCTGGTAAGGTTGAAGCTCCCAGTGAGCCAGACTCCCCTGGGTATATAGAGCATGGTGCCACCTCTTCTCTTCAGATGATGAATCCAATATATAGCCTCCTTGAACGCCCCTGTGTTGAGCTTCTTCCCATCTCCAACGCCTCCGAATTGAGTGATGGTGATCACATTGCGCCTCGTCTTCATCGGCACCGTGCCGGAGCACGTCACTACCTCTCCCACCGACGAGTCATATTCATGAATAGCAGAGAGGAAGAACAAGCAGAGTGCAAATGTATAGAAGGGTCTCATGATAATTGTTCACCCTCAATGAAAAAGAAGAAGAAAGAAGATGGTAATGTATTGTGTTGGACAGATTGAGAAGACGAGGAAGATTTGGCCGCCTGGAAATCTACTGTTCACAAAATTATTATCACATATAAGCAATATCAGTACAGATGATGTTGTACCAGAAATGGGGACAGCTCAAACTAAATGTTCAAGCTTCAGAACGGAGAAGTTCTACTGCTAAAAGCAGAAACCTCCAAGAGAAACAAACACCCAAAGGAAAATCCTGTCTTAGAAAAAAGAAATGGTAGAAGTTCAGTTTGAGAAGGGAAGGGATGTGGGTGATGAATGAGTTTGGCTTCAAGTATTTGTCATGGGAGTACTGAAGAAGAAGACAGTGGAGAGTGTGGTGCCATGTTCCAGGTCCACTTTGCAGACTAAAAATATCCATGGCAGGGGACGAACAAGACGAGAGAATGACAGAACCAGCCATTTCCTTTTCCACATCATGCCTTGGCAATTAAAAAGTCCAACACTATGGTATCACAGAAATGAGGCTCGTGAGTGGAACACCTCAATTCTCAGAAGCATAACAAGGAAGGAAGAAGACATAGAAACCAACGTGGATTTCAGCTTTGGCCGGCCATGTTCGTCGTCTTCTTTACATAAAACTGCCACGGCAAGTGCTGATCATGAGTCGTTCCGACTTATAATTCCATAACTTTTAAATTTAAGGTAGTTAATTCATGTTGTTCTCTCCGGTGTTAATTAAGTAGATAACAATCTAATCTTAACCCGTAGAGCCATGCACACAACACAAACTACCGTTTTTCTTATGGATGAAAATTGAACCAAAAAGTTGTGGATGATAAAAAGATGAAGCAAGTTATGGGACTAATTATATTTGAGTGGCTTTGATGCACAAGGGGGGGCAGTACTTTCCAGCGCTAGTGAGGAATCCTCCCCACGGCGGACTGTCTACGTATATTCTTCTTTCGTGAGGTCCGTGGGTGCGCCTCACCCTGTTATCACTTAAAAAACAAGCACAAAATTGCCCGTCATGTTACTATCCAATCTAAACTTTGGGAGTTGGGAAGCACGAAGGTCACAAAGATAGAAGGAGGTGGGCTTGTAGCGGGGAAGCATGCACGGCCAAGGGAAAGGTTAAATGAGGATTTGGCTGTTCCACACTCTTGCATTGATGCGTCCATGAACTAGTTTTGTCGGCAGCTTAGTTCTTGACTACTGTTTAGACTTACTTAGCTACGAGTTTGTCGAGTCGTGAGGATCGTCACGGGCAGTCTGTCGGAGCACAATGTAATATATACCAGCCATAATTCCAGCGCATCAGGCGGGCGTTATATAAATTAGTTTAATAAAAAATATATTAAAATAATTTCATTACAAAATATTTTTTTAAAAAAAATTATTACGTTTAAGAAAATTAAATAAATATAATTGATATCGTAGAGGTTTGAATTAATTATCTAGACTATAATTTATTATCTTTTAAGAATATTTGATTATAAATTTGGTTGTAATTTACTTGGTTGAAAAGATCTACTTTAAAATTTTATTGTTACAAGAATTTTTGTGGTTATTTTTAAAAAAGATTTTATTGGTAGAAAACTTACAATTGAGGTGATGGTAAAAGCTTTCCCTACTTTAAAATAAAAGGTAGGTACCCTCCTATCCATGGAACAAAAATTTACAAAAATGTCACCGTCTATTGTGTTCATGTCCCCTCTAATTTTTTCAGAATTTACAAAAATTTATCTTTCTCATTTCAGAATTTCTCTGTCCCCTCTAATTTTTTCTACGTATGACTCCTAACTACAAGCTGGTTGAATCTGAAAGAGGGGAGTAGTTTGCATGCTTTCACGAGCGGACAAAGGGCGTGTAGAAAGAGGGGACAAGAGTGAAAAGGGTATAGTAGAAACTTGGGGAAGGGAAAGGGCGTGTTCTTTGGAAGAGTGCATTTTTTATATCTATGTAAGAAAGATGACATGTATTTGGTATTTGTGTTGGACGCTACCATCAACGTACATATGGTTGTGGTGAACTTTTGTGGGGGAGCATAGCATCACTCAGCATCAAGTACCCATTGTGCTGGATAGTAGCTTGGAGTCCGGACCTATGCCGGTATCATCAACCAGCGAGGCCCAATCTCTTCTGAATACAGGCCCAAGTAGCTGTCATGGTTTGAGTGATAAAGGTGTTCAGGAGCAAATTTTTTGCAAGACCTCAGAGCTAATAAGACTGGCAAAACGCAGTAAAATAAGACATTTTTAAATGTCTTTTAGATGTGGATGATGACAACGAGCACCATCCTTTAATCTGATTTTCTGCATGGTGGAGGCGATCTATGCATATTGGAATTGAAACACACTGATGTACAAACATGGGGATTATTTGGGTCCTGGATGCACCAATTGGCTTTTGACCTGTAAAAATATTGGACGAGTGATACATGAGATATATGCGCTCATTGTTTGGTCATTTTTTCCGGTGGTATAAATTCGACAGTGATATGAATCAAGAAAGACTGTTTGTGAAAATTACAAGGTTATTAAATTTAACCTAATCTGCTTCATCACACTATGTTGCTGTCGTTAAAGTTTATGACTCTATACTAATGTTTGTGATAAAATGTCTCTCCACATGAAACCAGTGCTTGCTTGTGGGTGGAATTGAGCCTTAGAAACGCACTATTAATTGATTCAGGTCTCAACACTTTGATGAATGCATGCTTTACAATTCGATTAACCTTCTAAAATCATATCATTGATGATGAGTAAAAGGCGGCTCATCCTATTCCTCTCCCTTTTCTGAGCATCAATAATGGTCAAGAAAGTGTTGTTCCGGTTCCCTCACTCTTCTAACGAATATTCCTTCCTTTTTTACCACCGTTTTCTTTTCATGAAACACATCTGATAAGTCATAAAAACACACCCGACATGTGACTCAATTTATTATTATGTTAAAAGCATGATAATGTCAACTTCGTCCGTTACTTCTTTTCTATAACAAAATGCTCACCCTTCTCATCCCCACCAAGTGAAAACACCTCACTTAGAAATTGACCTCGTCACCTACTTAAACAAACCAATCCGTGAAACTTACTTTATTCGTCTAAAGCAAGAGTAAGCTCGTGATTATCTCCTCACCCAAACGGTGAAGACTTCAACCGTCTACCTGCGAAGGAGAAAGAGAGTGAATTGTGCGTGAATTCGTTTTCAGAAGCATAAATATGGCCTGTCGTTTAGCATAGAGGTGGATGCCAACTATGGTCAAGTTGCCTCTGCACAACGCTTGACACCTTGATCAATAGGGCCAACCAGGACCACGCAAATTGATAAAACCCACGCACAATAAAACGTTATTAGATCCAAAATGGCTACAGGGCAGAAAACAAAGCAGGCAGTCTCTATCCGAGTTTCTACATATTCTGATGATTGTTCGAAACTGCAACTACTCCGGCTTGTAGTCCCTCTATCTATCTGTAATATTCCTCTCCACCACAACTTCCCTATTACCTCCTCATTATGTACGTCGTAGCTAAACCAAATCAAGAAGAGAGAAAAATTTAATGGCAAAAGCAAGTGATTGGTTTCTCCACTGCTGCACTGTTCGTGCTTGGCAAATTGCAAAGAAGAAAACGACTCGGCCTTGAATGGGAAAAGAGTTCCCAAAGGATGAAAGCAAAACCCCGTAAAAAGGCTCGTACGCAAACACTCCCTCTTGCACATAAAACAAACAGCCCAAGCTCCATCCCATCTCAACATACCCAGGAGGCTCCCGCATGCCCTCAAAATAACAGTCAAACTAACCAGAACAAGACCCTTATCACACAAACCAGTCTTAGTCACTACTTCATTATACCGATTGCCGACACAAGAAATAAAAGATATAATGGCACATACGCAAAAGAAAAAGTGTACACTAACACAAATTTTCATCTCAAAGTTTTACAATATAGCAAGTCCAAATGGTTCTCTCCCAGCACTTTGGAAATAGAATTTCACATCCTACATGGCTTTTTACTAGCACTAGTAAATGAAGGATCAAACATGCAACAACAACAAATATTTACACCTAGGGGGGGGAAAAAACGGAGGAGAAAAACAGGCCAGCCTGTGTTTAGTTTACAGCCACAAAAGGTTTTAAAGGTACTAGAGAAACAGGCCACCCTTGACCAAACCACCAAAAGCCTCCATGGAAAAGTAGTGTGCAAATTCGGACTTATCTAACTCACGGCTAGCTTTGAACATTTAAAAAAAAAACTGTAGAAAGCAGGCGTGCAGTCGACCTACCATGACAATGGATAACTATCTTCCACAAAGCGAAAGCAAAGAATACCGGAAATATGGTGGGGAAGGGGCAAGGGAATGATGCTCATCTCCCAAAAAAAATCCCGCAGAGGTAAAAGAGACACAGAATGAGAACTCGAGCTTGCTTCACCTGTATAAACGGCTCTAATCAATTTCTTCATTAATGCCGACAAATGGGCTCGGTCCGGTCCTGGAGGGCCAACCTTTCGGAAACATCAGCAAGAGATTTGAGATTGCATTTGATGAGTGCTTCTACAAAGTAGCTAGTTTCATCCCTGGTGTTGCCATCGGGCACATCCACAACGAAGGATTCAATCACCAACGCTCCTGGTCTCCCATCTATGACCTCTGGGTGAACTGTGAGGACCGAAGAATAGTTCTGTACAAAAAAAAAAAACAAATTACCATGATTAGACCCCCCTTCGGTTCCTTCCAAAATCTCCAACCCTTTATTCGTTCTATTGCACAAGCAGAAGCAATGATAGCAAATGCATCCGATTGGGAGAAGGCCAACAAATGGAAATCCCACCCCACAATTGGTAATCAGCAATCCACAAGTAATAAAACCGTACTGTACTAATAATTATAGCAAAGAAGATCAGATCAAACCAAGCATCTTGTCCTTATCAAACATCACATAACTAGCAGATTCCATTTAGATAACAATCAACAACAACATGAATCATGAATCTTATATATGAAAGAATCCATCTTTAATTTCACCCAATTTTTTACATTCAAAAAATGCCTATATATAAAAAAACATGCAATCCGTCGAATCGATTATGTGACAAATTTTTGGAGGAAGAAACAGACACTAAGACGGTGGTCGCCGCCGACGATCTTTATGCTGAGAATGTGCTGGTTGTCGTCGAGGAGCTCGAGCCGCTCGGTGCTGGTGGTGGCGGGGAGACCCGTCTTCACGTTCACCTGCCGGACACTGCCGATGTCGAGGCCACCTTGCACCTCGCACCGGCTCACGAAGGGCTTGTACTTCTGCGGCTGGTCGAACCTCCTCACCAGACTCCACACCTGCACAACCACAGGCCACCGAAAACCCGCCGTCAGAAACCGAGAAAATGGCAACTTTGGCCCCGGAACCGATCGGGGAGGGGGAGCGCCATCTCGTACCAGTGGGACGGGGGCCCTGATGTGCTTGGCGAGGGCGGAGGAGCACTGGTGCTCGCCGACCTCGTGCCGGTGGTGCCGCCGAATGTACTCCGCCTCCATCCTCCCCGCCTCGCCGCTTCCCTCCCTCACTACCATCGCCGCCGCCGGTAGCGGTTTTGTGCGGGACTTGGGGGGCGTTTTATCGGGCTCAGTATTGGGCAAATGGGGCCCGAGTTCGGTTATTTTACGGTAATGCCACTACGACCGGCGATCCAAAGTCCACTCCCTTTTTTGTCGCTTTCGGCTGTTGAACGCTAATTGTGGATTAAAAAATGGTTAATGAATAATTGGTGATAATATCGTGATTTGACCTAAGAAAAACCAATGTCATCGATTAAAATATAGGCAAATTTACTCTTCCTTTTTTCAAAACAAATTTTTTTTTAGGCATTATAGAGTAGAAGGCCATAATGTATTAAATATTAGTTGGAGTACAATAGAATAAGCATCCATCTTCATTCAATAATGTTTTCACTACTTATCAAGCTTAAAGTTGTGAATATTTATATTTTAGAATTTTTTTTTAAAAAAATTAAAATCATTTCAATATTTTTATAGAGTAAAAAAATTTCATTTTTAAAATATTTTCTATACAACTAAAAAATATAGTATATTATAAAAATGGCATAAGTTCAAAATAATATATATTTATTCAGTAAATATAATTAAGTAGAAGTCAGGTGCACAGACTCAAAATATTTTTTGTTGAAACTTTGTACACAAATTATTAGACTATTGATTTTAAGTTGAACATAGTCAAATCTTAGTATTGTAGAAAGTAATAAAATAACTAAAAACGAATTTAAATTAGCATAAATCAAATATACTTAATACGGGCATTCATAAATTGGGCAAAATTAATGAATGCACATTTAATTACTGTTGCTTCCGTTGAAAGCGAGAATAAATCCTTGATTTCACAAACTTTTGCTTCCACCTTAAATTATTTATTATAATTTATAAATAAAGTATCTATTTAATTTAAAAAAGGGATCAAATAATTACGTGATTGGTCCGCCCACGAGGTCGGCGGGTAGGCACGGTCATCCAGGTGGCCGACGCAAATATCTGCCTGTCTTCAATCGCCTTGACGCAACTGCGCAATCCGCGTCCGTGGCAAACCCGTCATTTCATCGAGATATGGTGGCAATTTCATGAAGGGCGGCTTCCCCCTCAAGCCGCCTTCGATTCGCTTATTACATTCCATGGATAGTCGAGAGGGGAATTCATTTTCTGGGTTCCTGCCTACGTGGAATCCCCCGTTAGTCAGATTATGTAATGCCGTGTTCAACTTTTCTCCCTATATCTTGAAGGGGGTTGGGGGGGGGGGCGACGCTTTGCTCTTTAAGTCTTAACAATCGCAGCCTTGTCATACACTTGACAACTATTGTTTCACTCGACAGTCTTAAGTGCAAATAAGCATAAGCATGTAATTTGTAGCCAATTAATGTGAAGAATTAAAGGTTTTGTTTGAGTGGAATACACGACTTCATCTCTCCAACTGATGCTGAATGCATATCTTGACGCTGTATATATACATATAGCCAAGGCTAAGAACAATATACTGATGCTTACAACTGGCAATTCTCTTAAGTAATCGACGTTTTTCTTCGACTACATCTCTCTTAATTAGTATGACTAGCTATGTCGGATGCATGCACTACAAACCTAATCAAAATTATTCTGCTTATAACTTACATTAAAGCCTAGGGGACCCACAAAACCAAGCTTAGCCGTAACATTGTACTTCTGATTTGGTTTTATAAAATCGGGCACAACTTATAAATTAGTCAGGTTTGGTTTCTGGGTATCCCATACCTAGTATGCACTAATGATAAAAAATATCAAAAAAAATTATTTGTAATAGTTTGTTATAAAAATATGTGTTTATACGTATAATTAACAGTTTTCATTTTATTTTTTTGTATCAGACTGATTAATCTATTTATTATTGTTAGATAATTATTTCTAATTTATTTTTTAATATTTTTATCTAAATATTTTTTATAATATAATCGGATTTTAAATGGTCTTGTTGCGGTTTCCTAAATGATAAATAATTGGGTTTGCGTTCGAATAATAAAAGTTTAATGAAAAATATAATAAACAGTCACACTTTTTGTTTTAGATTATAATGTTCAAACATTTAAATTTTTATCAGCCAAATCTCCAATTTTTATTTCACATATTACCAATTCATATAATTTAAACATATTTGACTCATATATTTTAGTTTATTAATATAAGTACCCTTAATTTAACTTCAAATTATCTTAAACATATTTTCTTATATTCCATAGAATGATATTTATTTTTTAAATAATTTTCTTCAAATTAAAACATATTAGATTAAACAAAAGTTTTGATTTCTAATAGAATTTCAAGTAATTTTAAAAACCCAAAATTTATATATATATATATATATATATATATCTTTAAAATTTTGATCGTTCAAATTAAATTCAAAAAAATCTAAAAATCATACCATTTACTTTTTAACTCATCAATAATACAATTTAAAGCTTATTCATTATTTAATGGCCTATTTTTTTATCTTTATATATGAAGTTAGTAAAGATTATAATTTTCATCTATTATCTATATATCTTGTTCTTAATAAACATGAGTTTTTTATGAGTATTTTTTGCCGTTGATTGAAAATTAATGAGATTTTGTCATGAAAAGTTTAAAAATGGTTATGTCTGATAAGTTTGAAAATTTGAATCTTTATTTTAAAAAATTTTATATATGGATGTTTATGGTATTTTCCCAAAATTATTTTTAAATGGGGACTGGCCATATTTGGTTTATAAGTTTAAAATAATTATCAAGTTTGGTTTAAATAATATCGGATCAAATCCGAAGGACAGGCACCCCTATAAAAGCTTAATTTAGTAGCCGGCCACTAAAACATCATATTAATTACCTGCCGGTGGTTGAGTTTGGGTTTTGTATCATCGATTGATTAATTAGTTTATTTATATATGATTAGTTGATGATTCATGACCAATAGAACTGATGAACTTTAGTACCACTCTACGAGATGTCAAGCCATGAAAGGACCAACAATTCTCATAATCCATATAGGCCATGGAAAAGCTTTCTTTCGTTCACGCCATCACCGTTCGAGTCAATCTTTCATTATAGGTTTATTTTTGGCCGCATAACATTATATTTATGTATATATATATCCTTGCTAGGTGGTGTAAATACGATGACAAATTATGTACGCAATACTTTGTCCTTAAACATTGTTTTTCACATTTAATAGTTGCTTAACTTACCGATAAAGTTCATTATTACGTTATCCTTTTGGCGCTCGTCATACTGTCAACGATCCATTTAATTCCACAAATCACGCAATGAACGAGACTCTAGTTGGTGTCACTCCAGAGAAGACATTCCCCTGCCAAAGTGAGCTTCAACATGCTACTTCTGCACTATATGTCAATGACCAATTATTGGAGTCATATTACGTATAGTACTCGAACTATGTGTAACCAATAATTATGTAATATATGAATCATTGAGTCTGTGTATTGACTAGCCAAGTCCTGCCTAGGATTGACAACAAAATTAACAAATTATTTCTATCTGATATCCTTAATATGTTAACTACGTTAAAAAAGAAAACTTTAACCCAAAAGTGAGAATGCTCCAATTTTCATTACTTTTCTCTCCTACGTACGTGCATGAAACAACCTCCATTCTTTGCGTTACTAATTTCTACAATGTTCAGGCAAATTTCAGTTGTTGTACCGACATCACCATCGTTCAACAAATCATGACCATTTGGCAATAGGGTTGACAGTTTTTTTTAGGAAGTGACAAAATATTCAACTAATATTGAAGTCCTATATTTTAAAGGATGTACTCCCGATTCCGTGTACAAGTTTATATTTAGAGGAAATTATTGTTTTAACTTTTGTGTTTAGTACTACCACATTATTGCCGAGATATTGAAATTTCATTGGAAGAAATATTTTTGCCCAGTTTAGCCTAATTAGTACTTTCCACGGGCCGGTGGCTACAATTTCAAACATTAACTTTTTCTACTTGATCTGTGGTGTTGCATGCATTAGCGTACGTATATAAGTACTTGGAGTGTTTATTCTGAAATCAGAAAATTGACTTATCATTTAGCAGTAGTTAAGATGGTATTTATGGATAAATTGACCGCATTAGTACACCCACCTACCTCATATCTTTCGAGATGATCATGTAAATCAATGTATAACAAAGTTACAAACCATGCATATTAAACTGCTTTGGTTCCAAGTCCAAATGGTCATTAATACTAATGTTGAATTAGTAAACTGTGGTTAAAGCGGGGAGACAATATTGTTAGGAAATAAGTAAGGTAAATATAGGGTGCCCCTCTTTGCTAGTCCCTTAATTATATAATTCCCGAAACAAACTTATCTCATCGCTAGCTTGGATTCTAGCCAATCAAACAATTGGAGTGCTACTGCTAACTGCTAACTCTTTTTAGCTTTGTGTGGTCAATCTTTTCCCACTAATGCTTATAGTAAGATTTGCCCATGCTCATGGCGCTTTCTTTGTTTCAGCATGCATGGAATGTTAAGTGGTGCAAGTTTGCTACAACTTGTGGTGCAGATCTGCAAAATGTGCGTCAAATTCATGCAAATCCACCTACCTCACTAAACATTTATAAACATGAACGGCTTTTCGACAATATGACTCGAGGGTGGACATGGAGAGAGTGTATATTTTTTACTTGTGGTGTCGATTGGATGAAAATTTGTGTAAAACCCGTGACTCGAGTCAGAGTTTTATATTAGTGAATCAGTCTATTTAATCGTTGGTTTGAATCGAGTCAATTTCATGAACTACGTGCCGAGTCGAAGCCAACTATGAGTTATGTGTGTTGAGGGTCAAGTTTACCTGAATATATGATGATAATGTTAGAAAAATGATGAAAAATAAGTTATTAGAGTATATAACAGTATGTCGTATTTTTTATATATTTAATCGTAAAATTATTTTAGGCTGAATAACGCATTAGGACGTGTTATAGGGCAGTTTGGGTTGGTTATTATTTATAGAACATATTATTGTGATGTTAAGGTGTGTATTATATTTTATGTAATTTTTTTTCCTATTTTATGATTTTTTAAGATTTATTATGAGTTAGTTATTATTTTTAACTCATATCGGAGTAGAGTCAAGTTCTATTCACAAAATTACCACCGAACTTCTCCCCGCCCTTTTCTTTCCCAAACCCTGCACAGCTGCCGATCAACGCCATCGAGCCCGACCATGTAGTCACCATGCCGCCTCGAGCACCCCTAGTCACAACCCTTCCCAGCGTCGATTCACCGTTGTCTGCTCCACTCCGCTGACGCTATCCCCTTTGACTGCTGATCATTTCCTTCATACCCAGCGCCATTGTCGATGCCGGTCGTGGGCCAATCGAACAACCTACCAACCCCAGCTGACTCGTCACTGGCATCAGCGGTCATTGCCGCTGTTGTTGTTCTAACTGTTGCCACCATTGGGTCAAGCTCACTGAAACGGTGCCAACTCATAGCCTTGATTGCTTCGTCGAAAAAATCACCAAAAAATCACCAAAAAGCCATCACAAAACCGCCGAAAATTGCCTCAAATTGCCAAAAAAGACTAGAAAATTGGATTCGTTGAAATTTGCCAGATCTTCCACCAAATTCATCTCGTTGAACCCAATCGAACTTCGGATGCCACATGGTGCCAAATTTGAGTCTCTAGCCGTAAAACGAAACCCTTGTCATCGCCGCTTGACGACGATGCGATGTATAATTAACTCCGATTTAATTACGTAAAGGTGAAAATTATTAGCACAACATGCTAGGATTGATGAATTGCTTTGTTAGATATTTTATTATAAATAAAAAAATGAATTGCTGGATTGAAGTGTATTAAAATGAATGCTATAGAACTAATTCGGTAAGCTAAGTAATTATTATAATCTAAAGTAACCTAGCATAGAAAATTTTATGTGTGATTGATATATGATGTGATGTGAGTATGTATTGATCTGTGTATGCTATAGGATTTGTGAATGCATTATAAGTGGAAGTTAGCTTTTAGCTTAATATGTAGGTACGGAGTAGGAGCTCGCCATTTAGGTGCGTAGATATGATTGGAGCTTCTACCGGGTCCGTTTAGGACTCACTTCTTGTTTGACTTCTATACTTTGTCTTATTTTATTTTAACAGGTAAGCAGACGTGTCAAATGGTGGATTTATTGTATTTCACTCCACATAGGTCATCTAGTCGTATGAGATGTCCGAATTAATAACCTTCAAAGATGAGATCCATCGAGTTTGTTTTTGAAAATTCAGATCCAGATCATGATGCCTTCAGGTCTATTATATTTAAATCCCTACCTAGGCCAATGCACATGTAGTTTTTCACATTTTGAGTGAGATCGAGTCTTAAGATAAGGCGTGTGTTCGTCAAAGCGGGCTCTTGAGAAGGTGAGCGTTCATTTTATTCCCGAGGATCCTGATAACTTCATCTTTGAGTTCCTCAAACTCAAGGAAGTGCGTAGGTTTACGGGTACTACTCTATAGCGTATGTCTAGATTTGTGATTTCAAAGGGGATTGAAGGGATAGTTTAAAATGATTTTTTCATACAAGGAATAGTTTAAAATGACCAATGAATAAGGATGATATAAAAAAATGACATTGTCGCGCAAGGTCGACAACTCATAGTTATTACCCGTATGAGAGTTCTATGAGGAATAGTAATGGGATTTTCATTCAATACGAGTCAGTTCTCATGTGTTAGTTTGTTATTAGTTATATTTGAACCGGTAACACTCGTTACTGACATTTTTTTATTATATATATAGGTGATAACTATGATAAATGAATGTTGTCAAGATTGTGAAGGAGTAGTACTAAAATTGTGCACATATGAACCTTTCGAGTGTAATTGATGATGATGATGTATGTTGAACTTTGTGGATTATGAAATTTAAATGATATTTTTTGAACTACTATAAATATTTTGCATATGAATTAAAATAGAGAATGAAAAATAAACAAGTGAGTAATGGAGTTTAGACACGATTCATATAATAAGGAAAATAATAATAATTGAAATGTGAAGAAAATATCCTGTTTGGACTGTGTTTTTAGATTTCTATTGATATAAGTATATACTACTTGTTGTTAATACAGTGACCCCTATTACATTTTTAGGGGAGACTTTATATATTTTATATTAAAAATAAATATTTTATTTAAACTTTTTATTTGTTTAATTTATTTACATATCATAACATATGTTAACGTATATGATTACTCTGTAAAAGAGTTATCATTCTTTGCATTTCATATTGAATTTTGTCATGTTTCGAGTTGTTTTATCATTCTTTGCATTTCATAACATAAATTTTGGACGGACAGCACTCTATCAGTCGGGTCGCGGTTACTGTTCATCAGCCGGGTACTGGCGTACTGTAGCGACCCGGGTACTGTAGCATGCGGTCCCCACTTGAAAGATTTGGATGGATTATAAACTTAATTAGGGTTTTATCAAAACAACATGAGACGGCAGAAAGCGACCGCTCGAAAGACAGGGAGAGCAACGACGAAGGAATTGGATCAGAAGAAGAATTAGCTTTCTCCAAAAGAGTTTTTTTTTCTTTATTCTAATTTATTTTTCTTTGTGATTAATGATGTCTTCCATATCACATATGAATTCTTTGTGTCTATTTGAATATTTTATGGAGTAAATTCTTTTTTAGGATTTTCAATGAAACTTAGTCATGGATTAATAAAGGTTATTAATTTTTATTGATGTGATTGTGTTTTTGGATCATCTATTTTATTCTATTCGTTAATGTTATCATTAGATTGGCCACCTATTGATTGATTTAGAGATTTAATCTTGTCTAGAGATAGAAAGATTAAATTTGTCATTGAATAAAATAGCCTTTGTTCATCTATTTTCGTTGATTTGCATATGAGATAGAGATGTACTCATATGTCTTGGGTATCTGTTAAGGGCATAACTTAATGTATCATTTTCCATACATAATTTCGTAGAGATATAGAAACTGGGTGCAATTGATAAGTTTATGGTGAATCTAATAGATGTCATAAATAATTAATTCCCGTGGTTAATGATTCGAATATGCAATTCATAGGTAAAAATTATAACTTTAATCATATAGAGCACTAAGTGAAATTGAAAATCATAGGCTTGTCATCTTGAAGTCAAATTTATCATTTAAATATTTCATGTTACATTAATTTAGTCGTAATTTATAATTAAATCACTGTTTGAATTTATTTTCATTTAAGTATAATTAATTAAATTAGTTTTAGTAATTCAAAATTTCTATTACTAATTTTCCGTGGGACGATACTTTTTTATCATTATTATTACTTGATTCGATATGTACACTTGTGTTATAAATTCCACGTCAATATAGTTATAATATTGTTAAAATCCATACATTTCATCGTGATTTCACAGTTACATGACCATCTTCGGACCCGAACAGAAACGAGGCGTTTCCTTTTTTATAATGTGAACAGAAGGCTCAAGTAGCAGCTGGGATCCATTAGCTTAAAAAACTCCTCGGGTTCGGATATATGCGTGTTATAAGCGCATACTTTGAGGCAAATCCATAATTTCATTTTGTCCATCTATAGAAGTACTCATTGCAGATCGGAAGTTCTGTTCTCGCAACTTTTGTGAATCGTCTGGAATGTGAAAACAGATGAATAAGGTATATCTACCAAGAGATTGTTCTCCCACCAGGGCTCCAATCGAGGGAGCTTAAAGTCAATCTTATCTTTATGAACTGTCTGACAGTATTTTATCAAGCATTTCTAATGTCACACAGTAGGGCTACGTACTCTGGTAAGGCCAAAATTTTTACATACTCAAATGATTTCTACAAAAGCAAGGAAGCATAGTTGTCCAATGTACAAATCTCTCCGGATTTTAAAGACGAACGTATACAAACGAACAAGGAATCATTCATACGCACACTCTTTATACTCCGGTAACAATCTCTTTATTGGCAAGCCTCTCGGGGCTCCCCTCGTACACCAACGTGTAGGGAGACACCCCAAACAGCGGCCAAAATTGGTGCAACCGCTCGCTCCTTGGCCTTCTCATTCTCTTGGCTTGGCTGTGCACCAGAGCGTTGATG
>JAVDBV010083898.1:0-11341 GCA_032619315.1 Piper longum | reverse complement strand
CGGACCTGGTAGAAGCTCCAAGCGTGTCATCGCGCCTAGGCGGCGAGCTCCTACTTCGTACCTACACAACAAAGCTAAACAGTAACGCCCGATAACTAAATGATGCATCAAACCGACATGATCAATACACGAGGCAAATCATCGTCAATCGAGAAATTCAATAATCATTAATATAATAATTCTAAGTCCTCATATTCATGCCAATTTTATTATATTTTCCTAAATTACATCCTAGCCACTTATCATGCTCATCCTCAATCTATCTCATTAGATCTGTTCGTTCGCACTTAATCAAATCATGTCACTTATCACTTCATCAGTACTTAATCACCTCATTATCAATTAATCAATCATTAATCATAACTACTACTCAATCCTAGCATTCTGTACTAACAATCATCAATTATAATTAATCAAATTAGGATAAGAGGTAATTATACCTCGCGTCATCGGCAATCGGCGACGGTTAGGGCTTCGTCCTACGTGCATCTCGAACCTCAAATTCGGCGCTCTACAGCGTCCGAAGCTTGATCGGGTTTGACCGGGTGAACTTCGTGGAAGATCTGGTGAATTCCAGCGAATTCCAACAATTCCGATTTTCCGGCGGGTTCCGGTGGTTTTCCGGCGGGTTCAACAGTTTTTCGGCGACTTTACGATGGTTTTCCGGCGAGAGTTGCCGGTGGCGTCTACTAGCCGGATAGTGGTCATGTTGGGTACCATCGGAACCGTCTCGAAGAGCCCGACATATCTGCGGTGTCGGCGTGGTCGACGGAGATGGTGGCTTGCCAAAAAAATGGAAAAAATAGGGCCCCGGCTATGGGTGGCTAAATCCGGCCGGCCAGGGCGGCGATCGGTAGCGCTCTGGTCGGGGAGGGTCCCTGGGGGTTCGAGGGGCTCGAGACGATCACTGGATGGCGACGGCGACGGTCGCCGGTGCCGAAATCGGCCCGCGAATGCGTCGCAGCCGCGGTGCTAGGCGCGGCGATTCCTGGCGTCGCGGCAGCGTATATCGACCGCGGTCGGTCGGGGCGACACGGCGACGGCGTGGTGGGGCGAAGCGGCACCGGTCGGTGGCCGGGCAGCGCCGACAGCGATGGCGGCGGCCTCAAATCGGGCGGCGCTAGGGTTTGGAAGAAAGAAACGTCGGGGGAAAAGAAAAGAGTGCTCAGTGGCAAACTTATAAATAACACTTGATTCGACTCCGTCTCGAGTCAAAATAATTATTTACTCGAAATAAATTCTAAAACAAATCCAAAAAAATCGGAAAAAATCCAATAAAATAAAACAAACACATAAAAATCAACATGACATGCTCTATAACTATCAACCCGCCCAAACTACCCGTAACGCGTCCTAACACGGTAAACGGCCTAAAACTATTTCTACGATCAAGCTATATAAAAATAAAAACTGTACTGCATACTTCCATATATTCTGATAACTCATTCTTTTTTGATGTATTAATGACGTTATCATCATATACTTGGATACACATGACCCCTTATAGCTTATACACGCGACTGGCGTCCGCACAGTACACGTGTTCTGAAACATACTCGACTCAAAAATAACGATCGAACCGACCGGTTCTAAATATAAAACCCTGACTCGAATCATGGGTTTTACAGTAATCCTTATTCCAACACTTACAATCCAGGTTGGAGGATTCATCCAAATTTTCATGGGGAGGAAACCAAGCTTCAACGTCAAGTCCACAACAACAAGCTCCTCCAGGTTTTCAACAAAATAGAGTTCAACCTCAGGAAAAGAAAGAAACTATGGAGGAAATGTTCATGCAATTTATGCAAAGTCAGCAAGCATCAATGAGGAATTTAGAAACTCAAATTGGTCAGATTGCGAGTGCATTGAGTAATAGGCCACATGGTGGAATATCTAGTGATACTCAAAATCCCAGGGAAGAGGGAAAAGAGTGTAAAGTCATTACATTGAGAACTGGAAAGGAATTAGATGATCCTCACAAAAGAGTGACACCAATTCTCACAGCTACCCTAGAGGCAGTTGAGCAAAATGAAGAAAACAAGGATGAATTGGCTGAAGTCCTACCACCTAAAGGTTTAGTTGATCAATGTAACCCGTACTTCGAAATTCCATATCCTCATAGTCTACAGAAAAAGAACCAAGACAACAAATTTTAGCAATTCTTAGAGGTTTTCAAGAAGCTTTCTATCAATATTCCATTTGCTGAAGCGTTAGAGAAGATGCCGAGCTATGCTAAATTCATGAAGCAAATATTTTCTAAGAAGAATAAGTTGGAGGATTTTGAGACAATTGCCTTGAATGAAGAGTGCAGTGTTGTATTACAAAGAAAGCTTCCACCAAAGCTCAAAGACCCAAGGCGATTTACTATTCCTTGTGTTATAGGTCCAGATTTTTGTTGTCAAGCATTATGTGACATAGGTGCAAGCATTATTTTGATGCCTCTTTCTATAAACTAAAAGTTAGGTTTGGGGGAATTAAAAGGTAGCACGATAATATAAAATTGGCTGACTGCTCTTACATTTTTCTAGAAGGGGAGATTGAAAATATACTTGTTAAGGTGGATAAATTTATATTTCAAGCCGATTTTGTGATTGTGGATATGGAGGAAGAGTGAAATGTACCAATTATAGTCGGCCGACCTTTTCTTGCTACAGGGAAGACATTGATTGATGTAGCTACTGGTGAATTAATAATGAGAGTAGATAATGAGGAAGTGGTATTTAATGTTTTTAAAGCTATGCAATATCCGGAACCAGTTGATGATTGTTTTTATATTGATATAATTCATTCTCCTTCATCAGCTATGTTTGAGGAAATATATCTCATTGACTCTTTAGCAGCCACAAATGTTTCTGATGTTGATGATTCAATATTGACGATGATCGGGCCTCCCATTAAAGTCCAATCGACCTTGGAATTGAAACAACTTCCATCTTATTTGAGGTATGCATTTTTAGGCCTTTCGAATGTCAGACAAGTATTTCCTCACGGTGTTATTAAAACTTGCAAGGAAGATTCAGGTACAATTTTTAAAGTTAATAGGCAAAGAATTAAGCTTTATCATGGAGGTATTGTTCCTGTACACCGAACTTTCATTACTATGTCTCCATAATAAGTATGTTGGAATAGTCGGGCTGATGACTCTAAATTTAGCGCTTCATGGGAGGCAACCCATGTGTTTTGGGTTATTTTTAGTAAGATAGGTTATTTAGTTTGAATTAGGGAGCTTCTAGTTATTTTGGTGTTTGTTTTATCTCCTTCAGATTATTTGGTTTTAACAGGGAAGCCCTTTTGTTTTGTTATTTTATGTTTATATATTTTTAGCATTGGGACAATGCATTGTTTAAGTTTGGGAGGAGTTTAGTTTACTTGTTAAAAAGAATAAATAAATTAGGAGTTGTTAGTAGTGTTCTTCTTTATTTTATACAAATCATCCAATTTATTAATTTGTTCGATGATAGAAGTGTGCATTATTTTTCTTTGTTTGATAATATAATATGAAGAAATTCTATGGGTGTTTATATTGTGAATTTTGTTGCGAATATTTTTCCCGATATAATTTTTATGTAACTCCCAACTTTGATTTTGATGATGCTTAGATGATGTTTATGTTATTATTAATATAATTGAAGAAAGTAATCTAGAATTCTAGTAATGATTTTCTTGAGGCGAAATCATAGGTGACTTGTCATGATAGAAATGATTTAAGTAAGTTTGTTAACGAGGTCCTTTCAAGCTACCCATTATTTATCCTTATTTCAGCCAATTTTGAGCTTAAAGTTAACTTTCTACTTGTTGTCCTTTAATAATAATAAACTTAGCCTTATTTTGTTTTATTTATCTTTTTTTATTATTTGTCCTAACCTAAAACCTTAGTGATTGACTTTTTCCAAGGTTGGAATGAATTTTTTGTTAATGAGAATGATATTTTTGGGGATGGAGTTTATTTGAAAAAAAAAGAAAAAATTTATGAAGTTACAAAAAACGAAATTCGTGAAAAAAAAATTCATGGTTATTTTATTGATTATGTATGTCTTTGGAAGCATAATTTCGATGGATGAAATTGTTGGTGAAAAGGAGTTTAATTAATTTGTTTCAAGCTTGGAAAGAGTCTTGAGCTAGGGTTTATTGCTTTTGACCTTGATATCAATTTTTAGCCTTTACCCTAGCCCCATTACATCCTATAAAATCCTATTGATCTTGATTGAAAAGTTAATTATATTAGTGAAGAGAAAATTGATACATGAACTTTATGGAGAATTTGATTTAATTGTAATAGATGATGGTATAAACTGATTCTAATCTCATTTGAATGATAAGTTTGGGAATTTTATTCATTTCATGTTGGGAATTATGTTTGCACCTTTATTTTGCAATTGAATATCTTGTGAATTTCAGAATGTTATTATTTGATTTCAAGGAACAATATTTGTACACTAATGAGAAGTTATGAATTGATTTGTTGGATGGGTTGTATGAATTGGAGAAATAAGTCGAGTCTAGTTTAGGTTTTGCTCGGGACTAGCAAATATTCAAGTTTAGGGTTTCACACAATATGCTAGGATTTGATTTATTGACGTAGTAAAATATTTTTATTATACCAAAAATAAATTTGCATGATTTGAATGATATGAAATAAATGGTAATGAACTTATTAAGAAAATTAAGTATGAATTGCTAATTAATTGCAACGTAACTTAGAAAAACTCATGATGTGATTTGATGTGAAAAGGATTAGTAGTGTCAGTTATAATATTGCTACATGCACTAGTTAGAGCATTTTTTATATGATTAATGGACTTGGATTGTGAGTACTTTGATTTGAGTGTGATATAGGATGTGTGAATGATCATTTAGACAATGGGCATTAGCCTTTAAGTTTGATATATAGGTATGGAGTAGGAGCTCACCGCTTAGGTGCGTGGACAAGATTGATGTTTCTACCATGTTCATTTAGGACTCACTTATGGTTGACTCCTTCACTCTATTGTGATTTGTTTTAATATGTAAGTGGGCATGTCAAGTGGTGATTTTATCATATCCCACTCCACACGGGCCATTTAGTTGTATGAATTTCTGGATTAATAACCCTTGAGGATTAGATCCCACAAGTTTATTTTTTAAAACTCACATCAAGATCATGATACCTTCGGGCCTACTATAGTACGATCCCTATCCAGACCTATATACATATAGTTTTCTCGAATTTTCTAGTGAGATATGAGACAAAGTAAATTTGACTCACACGCATTGCGAGTGGGCACGTGCCAGTCAAATCATACTCTAAATTGGTGAGCGGGTTGTTCTATTCCTGAGGGATTATGACAACTCCACCTTTGAGTTCCTCAAACCCAGAGAAATGTGAAGGATTACAGGTAGTGCAATGCATCACATGTCTAGATCAAAGAGTAATGAAGGTAGTTGTTTGAAAGTACTTGGCCTTTGTGCTCAGGGCAAGGAGTGATAAGAAGAATGTAGAGGGCTTTAGGTTAATTAATTTCCCCACACAAGGGATAGTTTGAAAACTGTCGAGGCATCTAACGGGGTAGAATGGGATGCCGTCAAGCCGAGGATGACGGTTCCTGATTAGTGCCTTTATGAGAGTTTCTAATGGACGAATATATCAATGATTTTATTTAAAAGGAGAGTCAACTCTACCGTTCCAGTTTGATTATTAGTTATTTTTGGACTACTGACACACATTATTGACATTTTTGTATTATATATATAGGTGAGAACCTGAACGATTAAGCACTATCGAGACCACAGAGGAGCAGTGATGCAACCTACACACATGTACCTGTCGTATGGAATAAATGATAATGTGGTGTGATGAACTGTCGGTAATGGTTATGGATATATATGCTGGAATGTTTTGTTGCAGGAATGTTGTGAGAAAACCATGAAATGTATTGCATGTGATTATAGTTGTGAAAAGTATTGAATAGGCTGAGCAATGGAGTCCAGACTTGGCTCAGAAGAATAAAAATGATCATAATGTGAATGTTGTGAGAAAAATAGCATGTTTTAGAAACGTTCTATATTTTATTGTTATGTATATATCTTGTTTATTATTGATAGGGTGGTTCATATGGCACTTTTAGGGGAGACTCTATCCTTTTTGTTTTAAAAATTATTATTTTTTTGAACTTTGCACGTGGTTCTTTTGTTTTGAATATGATTGCATATAATAGCATTCATTTAGAACAAAGTTAAAACCTAAGCATCTAATCCTTGCATTGAATGCTTGCATTACCATCTTGAGATGTCGAGGGTAGATATGGGTAAGCTTAACCAAATTGGCAATAGTTTGGTCACCAGTAGAATTCTGGTCCATTGGTGAACCAAATTGAGGTGTTACAGTCATGGTATTAGAGTTAACCCTTTGTTTATTAAGATTGTAGATGTATTATAGGTTACATGTGTACAAAAGCTGCCTTGAGTTGTGCCGACATGCATATTTCTATCTTAATGTTTTGTTTGCATATTTTCTTACTAGTGAGTGGTGTGACACGGTGTTCAGGTTAGAGCTAGGATTACTATCAAAATGGTGAGATAGACTCGTAGGATATAGATTAGGGCTGCATCCCCTTCATTGCCCAGACAAGACAGTCCCAGCCATGGTCCGAATGACCCAAAATCTAGTCGATCGAGGACTACCATGCCACTAGGAGAGGCTAGTGTGTCAGTCTCAATTAGTCGACGCGTTGAGAGTCTTCGTCATGACAGTCATCACAGTAGCAGTAGTCTAGAGGAGATAGATGAAGCGATTGCCAGATTGGTTGAGGCTCAGATAGGAGAGAGATCAGATAGATAGACCTCTTAGTAGCTAGAGCAGGGAAGAGACCAGCAATGGATGATGAGGCACAAGGAAAGCCAGCAACTCACATGGCGCCCTCCACCATCAACTCCTCTTCCACCACTGCAACAAAGAATTACTTCGACAATGGCTACTCTGCTTTCCCCATTTCAGGCAAGAATGGAACCAGATGTCAATGGACACGTAGTAGCAGGTAGCGAGCAGACTGCAGGTGGAAGTGAGAGTTGTATTTGAGGCAGAGCAAGTGATAGCTACTCGACCCCGCTAAGACTATAACGACCCTACCCAAAGTGCAACATATTGGGCCTAAGTCATTTCTTTAAAAGTGGTTAGCTAAGTTAAAGATATATAGTCCATTTCAACTTATAAACAAGATCTTATCACAGTTGGTATTAGATATGAGACTAAATTGAGGGATTTCATAATCCATCCACTTTAGGAAATTTCGTCCATGAAATTTCTATACTTGGCCCATTGCTAGCCCCATCCCACGACCTTCTCTAGCCGGTGACCGGTAGCCTAGCAACACCCCTAGTCTAGCCCACCATCTAACACAAAACCAGGTTGCTTTGATACCATTTGTAATGACCTGGCCCAAAGTGTAACATAATGGGCTAAGTCATCTCTTCAAAAGTGGTTAACTAAGTTAAAGATTTATAGTCCATTCCCACTTATAAACAAGATTGTATCTCAGTAAGAATTAGATGTAGGACTAAATTGAGGGATCTCACAGAGACTTTGACCAGAGGCAGCAACATCAAACGCCATATCAGTTAGAGCCAAGAGCACAAAAGAGATGTCGAATAGCTGCACCAGTTGCTATGAGGAATATAGATGGTCAGGCTCAGGATAATAGACCACCTTTCAGTCAGATTTGCAAATGTCTTTGTGGAAGTGAGTACCAAATAGGCATGAATACATGCTATCGTTGCGGTCAGCCAGGACATCGAGCCGCAAAATGCAGAGTAGGCACTAATGGATGGTACAGTTGTAGTCAGCCAAGCCATAGAGCTGCAACCTATCCAACTGGCCAGTACTAGTAGTTGATACTCCCAGCACCTCAATAGAGACTTACACTTCCAGCTCTCCAGCATCAACAATAGCAAAGAGGCCAGTGGGGCCAAGGGTAGAGCTAGAGAGGCAGAGACCAACAACCGCTGAGATAGTAACAGAGGGGACAAAACCAGAGAGGGTACATGGCTACAAGACAGACTAGACATCAAAGAGGTTGGCAGCAGGCACGACTAACTCAAGATCAGAGGGACCAAAATCATGTGGTACCATAGCAGCAGCCAGTAAGGATGTACATAGCCAAGGTGGCAGAGGCATTGGAGGACATGACATAAGTGATAGGTACACTTCTTGTAGGCTTTGTACGTGCATGAGCCTTATTCGATTCTGGCTGCATGCACTCATTTATTTCATATGGCACACAAGTAGAATTGTATGTAAGATAGAAGAACTAGGACATTCATTGTTAGTGTCCACTCCCACTGGCTCAAGCTACAAGAATTTTATGTGATATTTGGAATGAAGTGGATGTCCAAACAAAGACCTATGATAGGTTTACGGAGAAAGACGATGACTTTCCGCCATGAAAGATGCCACTTTTTCTTCTAAGGTTAGGGCAGAGATGGAGAATAAGGTGGATATCCTATCAGAGTGTAGTGATACAGCTAGACCGAGGTAAGGAATTGATGATGGCGGAATTAGTACAAGCTAAGCAGAGTAGTTTAAGGGGTAGGTTGTTGAACATTGAACAGATTCTAGTGGTCAAAGAATTTACTAATGTATTTCCAGATGAAATTATTGGATTGTTGCTAGACAGAGAAGTAGATCTCACCACTGAGTTGATGCCACACACGACACCAATCTCTAGAGCTCCATACATAATGACACCTCTTGAGCTCAAGGAAGTCAAGGAATAGTTACAAATACTGTTGGATTGAGGATTCATTAGACTGAGTGTCTCTCCATGGGGTGTGTCAGTGCTATTTATGAGGAAAAAGGGTGGAAGCATGCATTTGTGGATCGATTACATGATGCTGAACCATGCAACTATTAAGAATAGATACCCTCTTCCTTGCATTGGTGATTTATTTGACCAGCTGAGCTTAGCAGTCATCTTCTCGAAGATTGATTTGAGGTCACGATACCACCAGTTGAAGATTAGAGCAGAAGACATCTCGAAGACTACATTCAGGACCAGATATGACCGCTATGAGTTTTTTGTCATGTCTTTTGGATTGACTAATGCTCTAGTAGCATTTATGGACTTGATGAATAGTGTTTTTCATCCATATTTGGACTAGTTTGTGGTTGTCTATGTAGATGATATACTGGTATACTCTTCCTCTAGGGAAGAGCATGAGTAACATCTAAGGATTGTGTTGTAGACGCTTAGAGAGCACAGGTTGTGTTGAAAGTTTTCAAAGTGTAGTTTTTGGCTTTCAGATGTGTTATCGGCTATATCAGCTCAGTAGTAGGTATCTCAGTAGATCCATCCAAGATACAAGCAGTAATATAGTGGGAACAACCAAAGATACCTACAGAAGTTCAGAGTTTCCTAGGCCTAGTTGGATACTATAGATGGTTTGTTCAGAGTTTCTCTTCCATAGCAACCTCTCTTACATAGCTGACTAGGAAGGAGGAATGATTCAGATGGATAGATGAATGTGAGCAAAGTTTTAGGATTCTAAAGGAGAGGTCGACTTGTGTGCCTGCCCTCAGATTGCAAGAAGGATACGAAGATTTTGTAGTTGACACAGATGCCTCAAGCACTGGTTTATGTTGTGTTTTTGTGTAGAAGGATAAGGTTATAACCTATGCATGTCATTCGCTCAAGGTGCATGAGTGTAAATATCCTACACACGACCTAGAGCTAGCATCAATCATATTCACTTTTAGAATGTGGAGATATTATTTATATGGAACGTCTTCCAGACTCTTGACTGATCACCGAAGTTTTAAATATGTCTTCATGTAGAAGGATCTAAATAGAATACATAGAAGATGGTTTGAGCTATTATCAGATTTTCAGATCAGCATAGCATACCACTAGGGCAAAGAAAACATGGTAGCATATGGCATGAGCATAACGCTAGCTCGAGGCTTCGCAGGATTGGTAGCAATGTCAATGACTCAGCATGCTATAGGCCAAAGACAAGTTGGTCAGAATGATGGCACGAGTGACCATTCAGCTGATGGTTCTTGGATAGATCAATGTTGCACAAGATGTAGATAAACAGTTGAGTCTGTGATTGGAAGAAGGAACACACAAGGAATTGGCCAGAGATGCAAATGGGTTAGTTAGATTGAGATGTCGACTATTTGTGCTAGATGTTCTAGAGTATCCCAGACTTTGAAGTATGACTCTTCACGATGTTCACACCTCGAGATGCATAGTGCATGCAGATGGAGTGAAAATATACCACGATGTCCGATGAATATAATGGTGGTTAGGAATAAAGAGAGGTGTACGGCACAGTCACTAGATTCTTGGTGTGCTAGCAAGTGAAAGCTGAGCAAATATGTTTAGGGGGAATACTACAGCCATTGGAAACCCTAGAGTGGAAGTGGGAGACTGCAACCATGTCCATCCTCAGTATGTTTGGTAGAGGGTAGCGAAATAGTGTTAGTTGGGCTAGAAATGATATAGTAAGCATAGGAAGTAGTGAACTGGATCATGAAGAGAATGAAGTCAGCTTACGATAGACAGAAAAGTAATGCCGATCACCGCAAACGTGAAGTTTATTTCATATTAGGAGATCACATTCTCCTGAAGGTCTCCCGACTAAGGACAACATGAGATTCAGGATGAGTGGGAAAATTAGTCTATGATATATCTCACTATTTGACATGATCGAGTGCATTGGACTAGTGCTTATAGGCTAGCATTGCCGCCCCATCTATAAGCTATGCACGATCTCTTCCATGTAAAACCCACGATTTGAGTTAGGGTTTTATATTTAGAACCGGTTGGTTCGACCGTTGATTTCGAGTCGAGTATGTTTCAGAACACGTGTACTAAGCCAACGCCAATCGCGTGTATGAGCCACGAGGGGTCATGTGTACCCAAGTATATGATGATAACGTCATGATTACAGCAGAAAAAATGAGTTATAAGAATATATGAGAGTATGCAGTCCAGTTTTTTTTATTATGTAGTTTGATCGTAGAATTAGTTTTAGGCCGTTTACCGCGTTAGGACGCGTTACGGGTAGTTTGGGTGGGTTGATAGTTAAGCATGTCATTTTGATTTTTATGTATTTATTTTATTTTATGGGATTTTTCTAATTTTTTTTAGAATTTATTTTGAGTAAATAATTATTTTGACTCGAGACGGGAACGAGTCAAGTATTCTTTACGAGAATGCCACCGGCTTCTCTTTTCTTCTCCCCCGACGCATTCTTCTTCCCAACCCTAGCGCCGCCCCCCCTTTGAGGCCGCCGCCGTCACTGTCGGCGCCGCCCGGCCGCCGACCGACGCCGCTCCGCCCCACGACGCCTTCGCCTTGCCGCC
>JAVDBV010083896.1:0-27079 GCA_032619315.1 Piper longum | reverse complement strand
GCCTTCTTTGCCCCAACCGCGAGATCGGCGGCTATCGACGCCTGCGTTGGCTCTTCTCCGCCGCACCCCACCGCCAAGCCGCCGGAGTCTCCCCCCTCCTCCTCGAAGCCGGAGTCTTGCCGGCAGTGGTGACCGGAGCGGCGGGGCCCGGTGGCGTTTTGATTTCGAACGGGTTCTTTTGGGGGTTTTGGCGGTGCCTGTGTTTGGGGGACATGGTGGGGGCGGTTGGTTAAGTTGATTCCGAGAAGAAGCTTTCGTGGCGCGCATTTGGTTCTTCGAAGTCGGGACCTTGTTCGTTGATCAATTGTGGGAATGGTAATTGTGTGTGCGTGGGGGTGTTTTTTTTACTTTAAAAAAAGTGTGTCTCTTGAACTGATAATGGAGCTCTGGATCGTGGATTGGAATGCGGCGTGAGTGTGGTTGCGAAATCGTTGAAGTAGCATTCTTGAGTCTGGTCTCCGATTACTTAATCATGTCGTTGCTCTGGATTTCTGTCTCTCTGATTCGTTGGCTGCTTGTCATGAAGCTCTAGATCCGATGTATAGTTGGTCATTGCTGTTTCTAATTGTTCGTTTTAAAATGTCAAACTTGTTATTTAGGACTTATTTACAAAAGACTTGCTCAATATTGCATAAACCTGGTATTGTATTACCACAAAAAGCATCACTACGAGGCTGTACTCAGTTGTCACGATTGGTGCTTGTCTACTTCATAGGAAACTATGTCTGATTTGGTTGGAAACTTTGCATGTAATTTGGAAGAGTGTGCATACCGATTCGTGCGACTGTGTGCATATGGAGTGGTTTGTTTACATTGTTCCTGTATATGCCTGCTTTTCTTTTATCTATCCTAGTTTCTGAACCACATTCCTACATATCTCCATTTGGTCATCTTACATCTATTAGTAGTTAAATGGTGGACTTTCTGCTGCAGTGGGTGTAAATTGTGAAGCTTCGCCTTTACTGTTTATTGTGCTATAATGCAGGCTGCTTCCTCAAATATAATTGTTGGGTCCCAAGTTTGGGTGGAGGATACTGATGATGCCTGGATAGATGGAGAAGTTTTGGAGGTCATTGGAGAAAACATTAAAGTTAGTTGTTCTAAAGGGAATTTGGTGAGTGCCCATTTTAGATTATGTGGTAATATTGATAATTTCTCTTAAGTACCTCCCCACTGCTTGCCATTTCTATATTTTTTTTAGGAATTGTATGTTTATACTGTTGTGTCTTTTATGGCCAGGTTGAAGTTAAAGTGTCCAAAGTTTATCCGAAAGACGCTGATGCTCCACCATGTGGAGTTGACGACATGACAAAGTTGTCATATTTACATGAACCTGGTGTTTTACAGAATTTAAGAAGTCGATATGATATAAATGAAATTTATGTGAGTTCACTCTCTTTTTATTTAGTTATGTTGTTTTTCATATTACATTGTTTCTTTTTTAAATCGATGAAATGTCTATTAACATTGTGTATGAGAGGGATAAAATTATAGCAAGATGCAGAACGTTAAAATTTATTTTCAAAAGGAGAAATAGACTTGATCCTGTTACTGCCGTTGCAAAAAACGTCTTTCTGATAGATTTAAATAATAATGCAGTGTTGGTTGTGGATGATTGACATTTTTCATGATGCTAACCTATCTGTTTACTTGTTTATTTGCAAGAAATGTAATTCAAATACCTGGACATTATCATAACTAGATAATTGCTTGGCATTTATCATGCATTTGGAAGATCTGGCCTTTCCTGCTCTAATGGTTGATATTCTAGTTATGTTTTTGCTGACAGCTGTTCACAGGCTTTTAGGCTAAAGAGTAAAATGGGTTAGTTGCCAAGCGTTTCTGCCTTCTTAGTAATAGAGGTCTGCCGGAGAGGCATTTGCTTGGATTTTCCTCTGTTTGTGTATTTACATGCTAATGCAACCTATTGTTGCATGAGGATGAGTTTTGAAAAGTTCTCATGATTCGTACGCTCTCGTTTTATGGCTATTATTTTTTATAAAATCTGACAATCCCTAACCAAACTGCATAGTATTCCTTTAAATCATCGCAGGTTTTCCATCTACTCTTGTTACAAGCATATGCGTTTTTTCATGCAAACTTCAGTGAATGATTTATTTGATCTCATTGTCTTTGCCCATCTTGGTTGTTTTTATGTCATGGGTGCTGAATGATGCTTCAGACATACACCGGAAATATACTAATTGCGGTGAACCCTTTTCAAAGACTTCCTCATCTGTATGATATTCACATGATGGAGGAATATAAAGGGGCAGCTTTTGGTGAGTTAAGCCCCCATCCATTTGCAGTTGCTGATGTGGCATACAGGTAAGTTTACCACTTTGTGGGTATCTGATTGGTTTATGACTATGAAGGCAGTTTAAGTAAGATACGAATTATATCATCATTTTCAGACTTATGATCAGTGAGGGTGTTAGCCAATCAATTCTTGTAAGTGGGGAAAGTGGGGCAGGTAAAACGGAGAGCACAAAGATGCTCATGCGATATCTTGCTCATGTGGGAGGTCGAGCAGCATCTGGGGGCCGTACTGTTGAGCAGCAAGTTCTGGAAGTTAGTTTTTTTATTAGAAATATTTGTTTATTTATATTTTGAAGTCTCTACAATCTATATGATAATCTGACTTGGATTTTTTATTTTTGCTTGCAGTCAAATCCTGTTCTTGAAGCTTTTGGAAATGCCAAAACTGTCAGAAATAACAATTCAAGGTGGCAGGGTTTCTTAGACATGTCTTTTCTATAAAAAAGGAGATTTTTTGGCGATTTTTGATATATTTGTTACTGAAATGTTATTTTTCACACTTGTAGTCGATTTGGAAAATTTGTGGAAATTCAGTTTGATGAAAGGGGAAGAATATCAGGAGCTGCCATTAGAACTTACTTGCTGGAAAGATCTCGTGTTTGTCAAGTATCAGATCCTGAGAGAAATTATCATTGCTTTTACATGCTTTGTGCTGCACCTCCTGAGGTATGAATACTAACTTACTAGGTTTGTTTCTATCTTCATAAATGGATTTATTGCGTCCAGTTTTTTTGTTATTAGTTGGCCATATCATATTTCATTGGAACTTTCTGTTTTTAGTTATTTTATTTTGGCAGGTAAAATCAAACTCAACTTGATAATACAAAAAAAAAAAATCATGTGGTAGAAAATTTATGGTGTGTTATATTTGTCAGGACATTAAAAGATATAAATTGGGGAATCCTCGGACATTTCATTACCTTAACCAGACAAATTGTTACGAACTTGATGGTGTTGATGACTCCAAGGAATACCAGGCAACTAGAAGGGCTATGGAGGTTGTTGGAATTGGTCGTGAGGAGCAGGTATTCTTTTTCCCTGTGCTTGATTTGACCATGGACGGAAAATTTTGATTTGTTGATTTATAATTTTGTAGGGTGTTTTCTTCTTTATTCATCTTATTCATCTCTTTTCACTTTGTCAAGGATGCAATATTTCAAGTTGTTGCTGCCATCCTTCATCTGGGAAATATTGAGTTTGTAAAGGGGAAGGAAATTGATTCTTCAGAACCTAAAGATGAAAAATCTCGATTCCACCTTGCAACAGCTGCTGAATTGTTAATGTGAGCATGATAAAATGTTTGTTATCTTGTTCATAGAATCCAAAGGAAATGTTTTCTCAAAGTTTTTCTTAATCAGGTGTGATGTAAAAGCACTTGAAGACTCATTATGCAAGCGTGTTATCGTAACTCGAGACGAAAGCATTACGAAGACTCTCGATCCCCAAGCAGCTGCTCTCAGTAGAGATGCTCTTGCAAAAACAATATATACACGGCTGTTTGATTGGTAATATAGTTTTTTTCTGTAAATATTTCTGCCTCTTCTGTCTCATTAATCTAAAATTTGGTTTCTTTTCCTTATCATCAGGCTTGTGAACAAAATTAACAGTTCAATTGGGCAAGATCCAAATTCGAAAGTTTTGATAGGAGTTCTTGATATATATGGCTTTGAAAGTTTCAAGACAAACAGGTGGTTAGCTGGTATGCTTTTTGTGTTCATTTTCTTTAGGGGTCAAGTTACCTCAAAGTGATTGATTATTGTGCATTTCTTTGTGGGTGAGACTGTGAGAAGACTTTGTGCGTTTAGTAAACTATAAAAATGGCAACCGTTATGAGAACATACCTTCTTATTTATAGATCTCAACTTCTTCCATCAAGTGTATATTCTTCAGTAATACTCTTAAGGCGGTTTTGTTGACCTGATACCAATTTTCTGACCTCAGAGAGCGTATCTACGGCTGTACTGATCAAATTTTTTATTATGATGGTTTACATGATAGACCTGTTGAATAATTTGCTCTTAATCTGAAGAATGATATTTCATATTTCCCCTATTTACAGAACTTAAGAAATCCAAAACATAGAAATACTAGGGCTAATTTAAAAAGAAATCCTAAACATGCACTGCAATGACTTACTGGAAAAGAAAATCTAAGGCAAGTAATGTTATACCTTATTATTAAGGAATACTTAATAAATCCTTACTCTAATCTTCTTTCATATACGTTTTTAACATCTTCAGTTGCTTAAGATGCTACTCTTTAGTTAGATTCTTTAATATTATTCAACATGTTATTTTGGGCATGCTCTGCATCACTAGATCATCTGTTCAAAATGGTTAGCAAATTTTGGAGAATTACAAGCACACTTGGTGTTCCAAACCTAAGATTTCCATGTTTGACTGGTTTTGGAACTGGGTCAGCTTTAATTCCACTTCATCCAGTCAGGAAGTTTGCAACTTAGTGGGCATTAATCATTTTTCAAAAGACTAACCCCGTGTTATAGATCTACAAGCACACCCACACTTAGTAAACCTGAACTTCCCAATTGGTATTTGTTGAGATTCATTAGTATCTGTGCTTTGTCTTGTGGTGTTATGCTAACTTTGCGCTGGCAGAAACTTTACAAATCATAGAATGTGAACAGATGGAGGCACAAAAGCTTTGAAGTGGGTAAAAGTTTCTTGCTGTTATCAGAGAGAGAGAGAGAGAGAGAGAGAGAGACTGTGGCTATAAGTTCTCGCTTTTATCACCATTCTAGCTTAAATGATATCTATATTTACAACTAATTAACCACTCACTTCTTATTTAAAGTGTTATTCGTTTCACCTCTAATTGAAGACAGAATTTTAGATTTGAACCTGGTGCACATCACTGGCTATGGGGACAGCAAATGAGAAGTGGAAGGCTGTAGCATCTCTTCTGAGCTGTAGAAAATGGAGTTTCTACCTAGAAAATGTTGCTCTCATCTTTAATTGATAGAGAAGCATTTATGGACTCTCATTAATTATGAAATACAACAATACATAATATTGTGTTGATTAGGATTTTTATCAATAAGCCATAATATTTTATGTTTAAGATTTTTTTTAAAAAAATAGCCTTAGTAATCGGGTATTATTGTTGCTCGGTATTGATGAATTGAAATTCTCTCTCTTCTGCTTCAGTTCGATTCTCTTCCTTGGTAGACCCTTATTTTCGTGGTACTTTTATCTTGAATTTGTTGTTTGGTACCCTTTCAAATGGACTTCTAACAAGCAATTCATGTTTGTATCCCTTTATTGCGGGCCAGTTTTGTACTGATTAAAAGATAGTAAATTTTTTGAGACATTTTTTAGGCTTTTTGTGTTGCAAGAAAAGCAAGTATTGGCTATATTTATTTATGTATTTATTTCCGGAGCTGCTATGTGCTTTCATCTGTAGCATGGGGAAACGGCATAGAAATGAATGAAATTTTGATGAGCTCATAACTCTAGTTGGCTCTCTTCTTGAGTTGGTGTTTGAGATTGGCCGTGGTAAAAATGGCGACCTGCAAAAATGCCATGTGACAATCAATTTCAGTCTTATGTTTGCTATGATGTTGCAAACTACTAATAGATGGATAAGCTGTCTGCACAATCATATTTTTAAGTTCTATGTTCAGCTCTATAATATGTAGCCACATGTTAAGGGTACTGTATGTCTTAACCCACGTGTACAATCATTCCTTTTTAACTTTATACATACCTTTTGTATTGTTTGTCAATAAAAAGAGATATTTTGGGTTGTAAAGCTTCTGCCCAGATTTGTTATTCTTTATCTTATGGTTGTTTTTCTGCAGCTTTGAACAGTTCTGTATTAACCTTACAAACGAGAAACTTCAACAACATTTTAACCAGGTCCTTGCTTTAAATTGTGATACTTTTCTTAAGTGTCTTATCTGAGATCTTATGGACGATACTTGACTCTTTGTTCTTTTGCCTTGTGAAACAGCACGTTTTTAAAATGGAACAAGAAGAGTACACGAAAGAAGAAATCAATTGGAGTTACATTGAGTTCATTGATAACCAAGATGTCTTGGATCTTATAGAAAAAGTTTGCTTTTCATGCTCTGAACTTTCTTGTTTTTACAGTTTCTAATGTTTTGGAATCGCTTATTTATGTTTCCTCGTTTTTTTTTTATTTTCATGGCTGCAGAAGCCAGGTGGAATCATTGCACTTTTAGATGAGGCCTGGTATATACACCATTTTGGTTTTCCGTTTTACTGCAGTATCATTTTATCTCAAAAAACAATTGTTTGCAAAAATTTTCTCTCTTATATTGTAGCATGTTTCCTCGATCAACACATGAGGCATTTGCTCAGAAGCTATACCAGACATTTAAAAACCATAATAGGTTCAGCAAGCCAAAATTAGCTCGTACGGACTTTACCATTTGTCATTATGCTGGTGATGTATGTAGTCTCATTTTAACCTTTTATTTATATTGTTTGCTTTTTTTCCTTTGTCGGATTGAGGTGATTGAAATTTGTTCCATTTTTTTAAAAAATTTCTTTGGTGCGAAATGAACATCATTTGTAGTCTGTGTTTACTTTAAGAAAAATGGAAGCTTGTAATCTAACTGATTACTTTTCTTCTTTATATATAGTTAATTAGATGATTATATTTAAATTTGAAAACAGAAACTAAATTCTAGGAATCGTCTAGCTGACATAAGTTTAAAGCTAGACTTCCAATAGGCTAGGTCAAACTGTTGACAGTGTTTGTGACACTCCCTGAAGGTGAGTCCGAGGGTCCTGAAGAAAGGATTCTTGAAGGAAATATTCATAATTTGTCTATTTTTCTTAAAGAGCATAAATTAGGTTCGTACTAGCAAACAATACTGTAGCAGGAATACTTCTCAATGGTTGTAGCCAGCCATTAACATCCAATAGCAGCAACTGCAGCAACAATGGTATTTTGGGTTTGTTGAAAAACTGATGGTAGTAACAGGTAGATAAAAATGACTGACTTAGACATTCTTCGATACATTCATATCCTTCCCTGACGCTGAGATAAGCTTTTACCAAGCTAAAAATGGAAAATTCAATATCATAAGTAAAATAATATTTAATGAATACAAGAGGTAAAAAAGTTCTATGAGGTAGAGATATGAGAAAAAGAAGTGTTAGAAAATATAGAATCCTAGATGAGGACTCAAATCAATCTTTCCACAAGGACATTGTAAAGCCATAAAGATTTGCTTTTCGATTCATCCATGGAGTTGAATACCTCATTTAAATATTTTTTTAGAAAATTTAGAGTCCTGGATGAGGACAAATTAATCTTTTTCCAAGGACATTGTAAAACTCTTTGGGAAGGGCAATAAAAATCTATTGTAGCAACCCAAAAACTCATTTAACTCCACCAATGCTTGCGCATTGCCAGTCCCAAGCCTAGATGAAGGAGGGTGGCATCAGGTAAGGCATACGGCCATCAAAATTTTTTGCCATTTGTAACATATGGATCCTATTTTAGTATCCATGTCCCAACATCTTTTTGGCTATCAAGTGGAAGAAACAGAAGAAAAATGATCCTAGAACTCGTTTGAAAGTTAGAGCATGGGGAAAATTTAAAGGACACTCATGACAAGACACAATTCTTGGACATGAGGGAAGACAACCCATGTAACAAGGTTCACATCCTAAGTGGGCATATTAGAAATAATAGGGAAAAGTAGGCATCAGTGGAACCAAACATGAAACATCCTAGGTTTCAACCCTTTGCTGGAAGTATAGAACTGTGATGTGCACAGAAAGCCACCACAGAGACTCGAAGAAACTAATATCAAGGACATGCTAGTTAGGGCAGCACATCATAGGGGGCAAGCTTTGTGTCATTGCAGTCAACAGTAAGCAGTAGGAGTCATTAAAGGTCATAAAAGGATTGTTGGAGTGAATAGAAGCAGTAACTTAAAGGTTGATAAGTTTGGGATGCTGGAGGGTGGGAAGTTAATTCACAGGAGTCACTTTGCCCCCCTTGCAATCTGAATAATCTTTTTCTTCGACTTCCAGAATCAGGTTAGGCTCAGTTCCATGTTAAAGTTATGGACATTGGAAGCTTATAATCTTACCTTCTTTCTTTTTTTATTAGCAAGTATATGATTACATGCAAATTTTAAAAAAAAACTGACCAACTTCTGGGAATTGTCTAACGCATAAGTTTAAATTCAAACTTCAATACACTTGGTCAAGCTGTTGATTATTTTTGTGACAGTTTTTTACAGAAATAGTTGAGTTTGTTTTGGGTATGTGATTATGTGCTTAATACAAACACTGTTTTTGCACTGCAGGTCACTTATCAGACGGACCATTTTCTGGACAAGAATAAAGATTATGTTGTTGCTGAGCATCAAGCTCTTCTTAGTGCTTCTAGATGCGCCTTTGTGGCTGATTTGTTTCCATCTGTAGAGGACTCAGCCAAGGCGACCAAGTTTTCATCAATTGGATCACGGTTTAAGGTATTGTAATGTTGATCATTAATTTTTTATTTAATCTACTATAACATGCTAGTTATGAATTTTATGATATAAAATAAATTGATGGTAAATCACTTTGCAGCAACAACTTCAAGCTTTGCTGGAAACTTTAAGTGCTACTGAACCACACTATATCCGTTGTGTAAAGCCCAATAACCTTCTTAAACCTGCAATTTTTGAGAACGGTGATGTCTTACAACAGCTTTTGTGTGGGGTGAGGAAAACATATATTTCATACTTCTTTGACTTTACTACAACCATCTTATCGTATTAGCTTGAGAAAGCCTTAAGCCTATTTGTTTCTTAACGCAGGGTGTTATGGAGGCAATAAGGATCAGTTGTGCTGGATACCCGACAAGAAGAACCTATGTTGAGTTCTTAGACCGTTTTGGTCTTTTAGCTCCTCAAGTTATTGATGGAAGGTAGCTAAATTTGATTTGAGGCAGATATAAAGTGCCTAAATGTGGTAGAAGGCCTTGACTTCTTTATTCATATGCAGTTATGACGAAGTTATTGCGGCTAAGAAGTTGCTTGAGAAAGTGGATCTTAAAGGATATCAGGTAAGTGGGTGTGAACTTAATGTGGGTTGGACAGTGTATCCCTTCCCGAGAAAAGCTTAATTTTGGTAGGTTGTGACCGAGT
Source organism: Piper longum (assembly GCA_032619315.1). Lineage (NCBI taxonomy): Eukaryota > Viridiplantae > Streptophyta > Magnoliopsida > Piperales > Piperaceae > Piper > Piper longum. Next base: position 17,625 of record JAVDBV010083896.1, on the reverse strand, counting down.
ATAGATTGAAAGGCAAGATGCTGGTTTTTTTTTTTTATAAAAAAAAAATGCTGTACTCTTGGAAAGCATGATCTCTGTCTTAACAAGTATTTTGAGATGACCCATATGCCCAGGATGCCAAACCTTATGTCATCTATGAATTGACCAGACGTTCTTGCATGAAATGTCTTTTTTGTAGATGTTTGTACTTTATCTGAATGACTTTTTCAAACTTTCATTAACTTTTTTAGTGTATTATCAGATTGGGAAAACAAAGGTGTTTCTTAGGGCAGGCCAGATGGCAGAATTAGATGCTCGGAGGAGTGAAATTTTAGGAAGATCAGCTGCCATAATTCAACGAAAATTTCGCTCTCACTTTGCTCGCAAGGATTTTATCTCGCTGCGACAATCAGCTGTACAAATGCAAGCTATATGCCGAGGTACATATCCCCCTGAAATTTACCCTGCAGTCAAACCTCAAAGGGTAGTTAGTGATATTTTTTGTGTATATGTAGGAGAACATGCACGTCAGATCTATATTGACATGAGAAGGGAAGCAGCTTCTCTGAAGATACAGAAATATATGCGTATGTATTTTGCAAGAACATTTTACAAGCAACTTCATCTCTCGTCAATTGTCATACAATCTGGCATGCGTGGGATGGTTGCTAGAAAGGAGCTCATTAACCGGCGACGCACTAGAGCTGCAACTCTTATACAAGTAATTATCCTCATATCTTTTTTTGTTGATCGTATTTTTTAACTTTAATCAATGTTGATGTTAATATGGTCTCTTTTATATTCTTGACATTGTATTCACTTTTTTCTGCTAGACTCGATGCCGCCAATATCTGGCTCATTTACATTTTACTAGGATGAAGAAGGCTGCCATTGCAACACAATGTGCTTGGAGAGGCAAAGTAGCCAGAAAAGAGTTGCGGAAACTTAAGATGGTATTATTTGTTTTTGCTATTTCCTCAAAACTATTTTTGGAAAATTTTCTCTACCATGACTGACTAAAATTAATTATATGTAGGCGGCAAGAGAGACGGGTGCACTCCAAGCTGCAAAGAATAAATTGGAAAAGCAAGTTGAAGAACTTACTTGGCGACTTCAACTGGAGAAGAGAATGAGGGTATGTAGAAACAAAATCATCCATTACTTTTGTGCCACTAGTTTTTTAGTCATTACAGCTTTGACTACATCAGGCAAATAATTGTATCTCACTTAATCACCTTTATATATTTTCGTTTTCTTCCATCCTACAAATATTTTATCACCTCCACTGATGTTTGATTATCTCCATCTTCTGCTTTTAAAATTACTATGGTAAAATACATAATGTTCCGATGTTTATCCAAGGTTTTACTTTTTCACATTTCCTAACTATCTTGGGCCTTTGTTCTTTGCTTTCAATTGCCAGCAACCCTTATTGTTCCATTTTAAAATTTGATATACAATCTTTATGGTCTTGCCTCATATCCTCTTTACATGGTCATGTTTTATGTATTATAGATCATGATTTAACATTTGTTAGTCATATACTTATCGACTTCTCTCATTTTCAATTTGTCAGTGTAATTAAAATTTTTGTATTATTTCTGCTGCAATAATAGACTGTATAAACGTTGATTAGTTGGTCATGTATATGATGCTGATGGGTTTTACTTTAAGTTTTTGCACTGCTGACTCATATTTTTCAAAAAATGTTGGATAATTGGTTTTTATTATTTTCACTGGTTTTAGCTTTTCCTTTTTTATTTTGTTTTGTTTTTAGTCATTATGTGCTCATGCCACAGGTTGATATGGAGGAAGCTAAGAACCTAGAAAATGCAAAACTGCAGACTGCATTTCAACAAATGCAACTTCAGTTTACAGAAGCGAAAGACATGCTTGTTAAGGAGCGTGAGGCTGCAAAGGCAGCGCTTGAGGCAACTCCTGTCATTGAGGAGGTACCAGTAATTGATACTGCAATGATGGATCAACTAACAATTGAAAATGAAAAACTCAAGGTAATTATTTGATTTAATTTTTGTTTGTCCTTTAAATTTGTCGATGAAGCTGTTGTATGTCCTTTAAATTTGTCTTTTCAACTGACAATTGGATCCTTGCAGGCTATGGTGAGCTCACTTGAAAAGAAGATCGATGAAACGGAGAAGAGATATGAAGAGACTCACAGGCTTAGTGAAGACAGGCTGAAGCAAGCTGAAGAAGCAGAGACAAAAATAATTCAGTTGAAAACTGCGATGCAGAGGTTTTTTTTACTTAAATAACTAAAGTTTTTAATTCTTAGAGACTGAATCTTAAAATGTTAATCAGATTTTCTCTTAGTGAGTGTAAAAAGACTTGATTGTCTTCATTTCTATTTTGCATTTGAATGCAATTCCTTAGTCTAGAAGAAAAACTTTTTGACATGGAGAACGAAGATAAAACACTTCGACAGCAAGTTCTAAGCACTCCTTTGAAGCCTATGTCAGAACATTTAACAGCTGCAATGAACAAGGTAATCAATTTCTTTATCGTGAGGTCAAATTATTTATCCTGCTCTTGAAGTCAAGTACCGGTGTATAAGATACTACCTGCAAAATACCTTTAAAAAAAAAAAAGATACAACCTGCAAAATAAGAATTTTGATATTCCAAGATTTTTTTCATTTGTCTTTTACTTAACCCTCACTTAACTTCTTTCTCTGTGCCTACTAATTTTTAATGTTTCATAATTTGCAGAATGTTGAGAATGGCTATCACGAGACAGATCAGACTAAAGCTAAAACTGTATGTTGAATATTGAGATACAAAACTACTCTGGTAGGTATTTTTGTCTGAATTTGAATCTTCATATTGCAGGAACAGTTATCTGCTTCTAGAAATGATTTAGAATCAGAGAATAAGCTTAGGAAGCTTCATATGGGGAAACAGCATGTAAGTAGTTTCCAACTTTATTTAGTTTTCAATATATAAGTTGTTTTTTTAATCTTTGGATATTAAACTGTTTCCCCATTGATTGCTTTAAATGTTATAAAGGCTGATGCTTTTAATGTTTTGCATTAATCCCTTTTTTTTTATCTTTAGGAGAGTGTTGATGCACTTATCAAATGTGTGATGCAAAATATTGGTTTCAATCATGAAAAGCCTGTTGCAGCCATCACAATATACAAGTGCCTGCTGTGCTGGAAATCCTTTGAAGCTGAAAGAACTAGTGTTTTTGACCGTTTGATCCAAATGATTGGCTCTGCAATTGAGGTGCAATTTGACTCAATAAGTTAATAACTTATTTTATTTGGAGGATGGACTATTTTTGACTTCTTTTATTTTTATTTTTTAATATAGAGTCAGGAGAACAATGATCATATGGCTTACTGGCTCTCTAACACATCTACATTACTTTTCTTGCTGCAACAAAGCTTGAAATCAGGTGGAATTGGAGCAACACCTCGCAAGAAACCTCCACCTCCAACATCTCTATTTGGGCGCATGGCTCAAGTATATAGCTTTCTTTCTATCAAACTCAAAACGACCCATAATTGTTGATGAAAATTTCTTATTTGCTTCTGTTCTTTTGAATGATTAAGAATCTTTGTCAGATGGAATCCTTGTAATCTATTAAAATATGCTTTTACTTGTATTTGACTAGGGTTTCCGGTCTGCATCTTCTGTAAACCTTGGCGGACTTGATGCTGTCCGTCAGGTTGAGGCAAAATATCCAGCCTTGCTGTTCAAACAGCAGCTTACTGCATATGTTGAAAAGATTTATGGCATTATTCGTGACAATTTGAAAAAGGAACTTCAGACGTTTCTAACTTATTGTATCCAGGTATCTATTGGTTGGTTTGCTTTTGTATTTTTAAATTTATCATAGGTGTAGTGTATTTTGGCTCGAAGATTTGTCATATGACTGAGATATAGGATCACTTGCTTTTTGGGAATAGTTGATGTATTAACCATGATCAAATTTTAGTTTTGTGTAATTTTGGATTTAAAAAAAAAGGGTTTTAATTTGGTTTGGGGTAGAGGATGTGAGAGGTGACTGCAAAGAGCATCATCGTCACTTTCTCTTGGTCAGGTTGTGTTGGAGAGATTATTTTATCTGTTGCAGAATGGTTTCTCTTGCATTGAAATCGATGACATTTAAACCTGCCAGTGGTAAAGATTCTGTTGGTTTTTTTTTCCGGGTGTAAGCTTAGGGGAAAACATTGAGACGGATATTCGTCATCATCGTCCTATGCGTTTTAATGTTTTGAGTACACTTCATGACATGGTGATTGCTCTAATAATATTAATTTAGTAATCTTCTATTTCAAGCTGGGAAAACATCCAGCTTGCTTAAAATAGAGGTATGACCAATGAAGGAATTGATGCCATGATTTGGTTGTATTTACATCTTATCAAGTTTTCTTCTGAGGAGCTATTTAAATATTATTGTTTTGCATATATGAATGTAGTTCTTAAAGAGATCTTAACTATATACAAGCAGATAATTGTTAAGTGGTTTAATTTTGTTGCTTCTTATGTGGGTAAAAATCCTGGTTTTAAAGTTTACCTTTTCTGGTGAAAAGTTTTATTCAAATGCATCCTGTGCTGAAATGATGATCTGGATCTTTGAACTTTTACTTCCTGATATAGTATATTTATACGTAATGACAACTATATTTACCACTGCTTCTGATATACAGGCCCCAAGAACCACCAAAGCAAGCATGCTTAGATCATCAGGTCGGTCATTTGGCAATAACACAGCAAGTGGCCATTGGCAGAGTATCATTGACTGCTTGAATTCATGCCTAAGAACTTTGCAAGAGAATTATGTGAGAAACGAGATTATTTGTGCTTTGTCTTTTTTTTTGTTTATCACTTTCATGTTCTTTTTTCTTGTAAAGAGTTAGCTACCTTTAAAATGCACCTTTACGTACTTCTAATGTTACTTTACTCTGTTAATCTCCCTCAGTACTTGCACCAAAATTTCTTTGTTGTTCATAGAAGCATCATTTTTCTTCCAGGTTCCTACAATTCTTGTTCGGAAGATTTTCACTCAAGTCTTCTCGTATATTAACATGCAACTTTTTAATAGGTATAGGTTTTTAAGCTATCTATGTTGAAGAAATCTCTCAGCAAGAATTCTAACCATCCTTTGTTAAATTAGTATCACATTTCCTTTGATTTTTGCTTTTCAGTCTTCTCCTGCGCCGGGAGTGTTGTAGCTTTACAAATGGAGAATATGTCAAATCTGGTCTTGCAGAGTTGGAATTATGGTGTGCCCAAGCCAAGGATGAGGTTGATTTGTCTTTTTTTTTTTTTATGTTGGCCAGAAAGAAAGTTACTTTTTCTCTGCTTATATTATGTCACAGCTTGTGAATGCTTTTCCACTATCACCTTTCAGTATGCTGGCATGTCTTGGGATGAACTTAAACACATACGGCAAGCAGTTGGATTTCTGGTATGTGTGCTATACTCTGTTTACTTATGTTATAGCTTGCATATGAAATAAGTTTTTGAATTGTTGTTTTCTTAACAAAATTTTTGAGTGAGTTGTTGCTTACAAAAAGTGATGCTTATCTTTAACAGGTTATACACCAGAAATCGAGAATATCTTATGATGAAATAACTAATGATCTTTGCCCGGTAATCTCTCTTCCCCTGTTGGAATTTTCTCTCATTTTTCTCTTATAAACTTTTACCCATGGATGATTAGACTTGACTAATCGAAGGCGAATATGGTGCTTGAAAGAAGTGAAATTAGATTTGTTCCCCGAAGTGACCTTTTTTGCCTTTGCTTTTTCTTTCCCCTTGCCTTAATTTTCTGTGGAAGTAACACTTTAAAGTAGGTAATGTGGGAAATACACCATAAACTATAAGATGATGAAGTTGGTTTGTCTTTTAAGCAAACTAATTAACAGTAATTTTCTTATGGGTTAAGTCTTGGAGGAATGTGCATTCTAGAAAGCATCCAATTTATGTGCTGATTCAAGTTTTCTTATCATCCAATTCTTGTCTTACATGCCAAATTATATAGTTTTTAATATTCAATTTAGTTTCTATTCTGATTAGTTAACAGCTTTCGTCCATTTGATTCCTATCCTGTTTGTATAACATTCCTTTATATTTCTCCTTATGTTTGAATGTACAGGTATTGAGTGCACAGCAACTTTATAGAATCTGTACGCAGTATTGGGATGATAACTACGGAACACAGAGTGTGTCTACAAGTGTAAGTGTTCTCTATCTTTCCCTTTTTTTCCTCTCTGAAACACGATTCAAGGATAATTAGCGGTCCCATTTGTCTTTGATACAATTAAAGCTGTTATATTCTTTTCAATATAGCCGATATTAGACAATTATAATCTGTGGTTCTTGTCAACCATTGTTTTTTAGAAGAAAAAAAATAATAATGAAAACTTAGGTATTCAGTTTGCTTATCTTCATCTTATTTATGGACGCACAGTAGTTTCCTTCAATCATTAAACAGGCTCGGCTAAGAAACTTGCAACATCCTAACAACTTCATGATGAACATAACTTCATATTCAAATAAGCATAAGACTAGGACGAGAAGTTGGAGTTGTCTGAAACAGTTTCATATCCTGTGGCTTATATTTAAGCATAAGCTTCAGTCAGGTGCTCGCTGGCCCTGTCTATTTGAGTAGTCTATGATTTTAGTATTAGGATGACTGATTTGGCTTTTGCTGAGAATCCAATAGTGAAGGACACTTAATTTGATGTATTTATGTTTGACAATGCCCTTTCTAATTGTTTGTTATCAGAATTTTCCTTGTTTATTATGAAGATGCATTTGTAAACATTAACACAGGTGCTTGTGTATATTTTTCAGGTTATTTCCAGCATGAGGATTTTAATGACTGAGGATTCAAACAATGCTGCTACAAACTCTTTTTTGCTCGATGACGATTCTAGGTGAGAAGTCAATTATGGTAGTTAGCTGATGGTGAAACCTCTAAGCTAATTATTATTGCATTTTATCTTGCAGCATTCCTTTTTCTGTTGATGACCTATCAGGCTGCTTGCAAGAGAAGGACTTCAATGATGTCAAACCTGCCGAGGAGCTTCTTGACAATCTAGCCTTCCAGTTTTTACGTGAGTAAGGCTGTGTAAAGAACCAGGTCTGATATTTTTAGATTCTGCAGCCGCAATTCCATTTTGGTGGGACGCAATGCTTTCAGGAATACAAGATGTAAATACACCATTTTTTATTCAAAAAAAAAAATAGTGATAGTCCAAATGATGGCCAAGGGAGATGGCCTTTATCATGCCTCTCGGTCCCTGTTTTTGTTGCTTCATTTTGTAAGTTGTAAGGCCATTCTTTTATAGGTTAAAAAAAAGCTGTAGTGGCATTCCTTATTTGTAAGTCTATGTAAGTGGGAGGCGCATTTTCTTCCCCTTTTGATTGTTGTAAAGGTGACAGGATGTACATGATTGTGATCAATTTGTAAACTTATTTTGGGATTAGTGTATTGAAAGATGCAATTGTTCGTTGTTTGACATAACTGACATCTATACCAGTTGTTTTTATCATCTTTTATTTTCAAGAAAATAATGTAGGGTCTTGTAGCCCTTGTTTACTGTCCTATCCAATTAACACAAGGATCGGCACAAGTAATGGTAATGTACATTAGTTAAGTTTTAAACTACCATTGAGGATATTTAATACTACTATCAAAATTGAGTGTTGTGGTGCTCAATTTTCTTCTAGCGCCCCATGTACCCGGGAAGCCGGTGCCTAGGCGCTCTCGAGAATGCCTAGGTGTTGGCCAACAAACCCTCCTTCCCGACTCCATGGGAATTTTCCTTTTTGCTTGCTCTTTTGTTGCATTATACATGCTTTTTTTGTCACAACCTAGGTCATCATATTTGCAGTAATCCTGTCCTTATGAATTTGGTTCGCTCAAGAATTTTATTTTCTAAAATATCTTTCACTGAGTGATACCTCAATTCGGTGTGTTTGATTTTTAAATGAAAATTTACATTCTTAATTAGGTGAATTGTATTTTGGCGGTCACTACCGTGAACATTGCAAGGATATGCTTTAGATGAAATTTTTTTTAATGAACATTTCATTCATATAATGTAATAGAATAATAAAGTCATTATCACCAAATCTTTTGAAGAACACACAGTAATCTGAAAGTTTTCTTGTTCCCATTGCTCTCTATAAAAGAACCAAATTTCTTATATCACTATCTAAGAGCTGGCTTTAAACCATACAAAGTCTTTCTTGATCTACATACCATTTGTTCCTTCCCTTTAACTTAAAATCCCTCTGGTTGCTCTATGTTCATGGTCTTGTCAAGATCCCCATGAAGAACGATCGTCTTCACATCTAATGGAAGACATTTTAACCATTTGAAAAAAAAATCATCGAAATCAATACCTTTCTTTTGCCCGAAGCCTTTCACCACTAACCTCGCCTTGTATCTCGATTATGTGTTGTTCGCTTTGTGCTTGATCTTATAGACTTACTTGTTCTTTAACTCTTGGAAAGATTCACCAACCCATAAGTAGGGTTGTCATGCAGGGACTTCATCTCATCCTGCATAACTCTCATCCAATTCTCCTTCTCCACATGAGCTTTAGCCTCATTAATTTTTTTTTTGTTCTCCACATTCAATGATTTTTATATATTCCGGTGATGAATACCTTTTTAATGGAACTCGTTTACAAACCGATTTCCTCACATTGGTTGGCTCCCATTGGTTAGAATCCACAATCGTTAGCAACGTCATCAACCACCTCATCCTCACCCTCATTATCACTAAGTGGAGGCATAATTGTATCATCTTGGGCCTCTTCTTCACTTTGATTTGAAGTGGATGGTTACGCTTTTCTATTCAAGTTTTCCTGGGATTTTTCTTGAGGAACTTTTTTTTTTTCAAAAGTCCTCAACTATTTGATCCTCTTTGAAAACTATATTCATATACCAAATCAATTTTATGTTCTTCGGATCTTAAAGTCTGCACCCAAACTTATCATTACTATATCCCAAAAAAATCTACTCCACTACTCTAGAATCAAGCTTGGCCCTCTATTTATTGGGTACATGTGCAAAAGCTTTTCAATCAAATAATCTCAAATGAAAGTAATTTATTTTTTTATTACTCTAAACTCTTTGTGGTATGTTATAGTCTGAAACACGTGTGGGGGACATATTGATCAAATAATGTATACAATGCCTCACCTCATAAGCTCTTAAGCAACTTCGATGAAGACAACATAATCAGAACTCTCTCGGTTAGAATTTTGTTCATTCTCTTAGCCACTCCATCGTGTTGGGGAGTGTGAGGATTATCTTCTCATGTCTAATACCATACTTGTTGCGATACTTATTAAAATCAATAGAACAATACTCAATACCATTATCACTTTTAAGACACTTACGTGGCTTACCAATTTCTCTTTAAACCAAAGTATGAAAATTCTCAAGGATATCAAACACATCACTCTTATTCATCATAGCATAAGCTCACACCTTCTTAGAAATGCATCACCAATAAAATTGACAAAATAGTTGAAACCACCAAAATATTTTACCTTCATCGGCCCACAGACATATGTGTACACCAACTCAAAATTTTTTTGTTCCTTTGTACTAAACCCAACAAAAGTAGCTCTACGTTGTTTACTTGCCAAATAATGGTCATAAGGGTTGATTGGAGTGCACTTGATCTTGGGAAGGAGATTCTGCTTCTTTCAAAATCTCTAATCTTTTTTCACTTATGTGCCCCCGTTAGTAGGGCTACAGATGTGTAGTGAAATCTAAATAGGAAACATTAACCTCTCCTCAAACTAGATTTGTTTATGTAAACGATAACATTTCTTCCCCATTGCAATAACAAGAGAGTCTCTCACAAGCATCTGCATTCCCTATGCAAAATATGATGTTTAGCTATCATCGTCGAGTATCTTTGTAGACAACAAGTTCATCCTCAAATTTGGAATGTGTATGACATTTTTAAGCTTCAAATTATGACTAGTATTAGTTACCACATGCGCATCTCCTTACCCTATAATTTTAAATGAGCCACTATTTCTCATCTTCACCACACCCAAGTCTAAAGCCTTGTAGGTAGTAAAGAAGTCTCGACTTGGAATTGCATGAAAAGATGCATCCGAGTCAATCAACCAACTAGTATCGCAATTAGCCATCAAACACTCATTCCTATAGTAAAAAATTATCACCAATTCATCATGTACCAAATTAACATCCTGATTGTTATGACCTTTGTTGTTCTTTTCTTTCAAATCCTTCTGGAGTTTCCAACGGTCCTTTTTAATGTGACCATTCTTGTCATAATAGTAGCACTTCAAATCTTTCCTAGGCTTAGATCTGCCCCTACTATTGTCCTTTTTGTTTATGTTCTTATTTATTGATCTTCCTCTCCCTTCTTCTAACACTAATGCCTGAGATCCCGAAGCTGGAGTAGAAGCTTCTGAAAACTTCATCTTCAACTTCTTTGATAAGAGTGATGCTATTACAAAGAAGTCTATGTTTAATTTTGTGACATGACTCAAACTCATGATGAGATTATCCCATGAGTTTGATATTTAACAATGAAGTATAGTTGCTTATTCTTTTTCATCAATTTTCACTCTAATTCTCTGTAGATTTGTAATCAAAGCATGAAACTCATTCAGGTGATCATAAATTAACACTTTATCTTCCATCTTCAAGTTATATAGTTGCCGCTTCAAATAAATCGCATTTAATAAAGGTTTATCCTCATATGCTATGTTTAAACTATGCCACAACTCTTTAGCAGTAGTGCCCATAGTCTTCACATTGAAAAACACATTATCCTTCAAGGCTAAGAAAATATCAACCTGAGCAATCTCATCTTTCTCAGTGAATTGTGCATCTATCATCTGTCACTCTTTTCTTCTTCCTTTGATCACTTCTTCTTCTTTGTGGTCTGCTAACACCAACACCAGTGTGTGGGTGTTTTCTTTGGCCCCGTCAACGGTTCATCGGCAATTAGTTAGTGTACCTGATCAGGGCTTGACATGTGACCATGAGCTTGGGCAGTTTAAATATGGACATATTTTTCATGCCCCCATTTATCTTCCTTCACTTGTTCTTCACGTCGCACGCCAAGATCTGGGCTCCTCCAACAACGGTGACATGCTCTAGCTAGGTTTAGTCTAAGCTTCAAAGTGGTGATGAGGGTAGGACTCAATGGTGCTCCGAGGCAGCAACATTCCGGGCAGACAAAACTCAGGCTTCAAAGCAAACTTCCACAGTCATCCAGATTTTTGGCAATGCTCCACTTTACGGTAGCAAGGATGGAGGCAATGATGAACTCCGGCATGGATAAGTAACCACCATATTGTTAGAAGTTGGACATAAATATATACATGAATCAGAAATTGTATCGTAACGATGAACTCCGGCCAGGCTGGCACTTCCATCTCGTATTCATCACCTACATATAGTACAAAACCGTTAATAACAAGCGTTACCAGTTTGGAAAATAACTAATATCAAACTGACACAGGAGAGCCAACCCTCCTGTTGAATAAAAACCATATACTTCCTCAAGAAACTCTCACAAGGGCACTAATAGGAGCTGTCGCCCTCGAGCGTCAGCGTCCCTTATCCATCTCATTCTCTTTCCTTGGCCATCTCATCTATTGCGTCTTGTATCAAATCTCATTCTCGTTCATCTCAACCCTCTACGTCCTCCATTTTACTCCTGGCCTTGAGCCGAAGGCTAAGTACTCTCAGGCAGTCGCCTTTAGTACCCTTTGAACAACAAGTCCGGACATGCGCTGTACTAAACAGTACCCGTAAACCTCTACGTTCTCCGGGTGTGAGGAACTCAAACATGGAGTTAGTAGGATCCCTCGGGATGAAGTGGGTCCTCCCCAACATCAACCCGCAGACGGACACATGCCTTATCTGAAGCCATGGCCGCCTCCATCTTTCCATCTCTCACTGAAAACATGAAAACTATACAATATATAGGCCTGGGTAGGGAATTCAATATAATAGGCCCAAAGGCAACTTGTGGTGGATTTGGTTTTCGAAAACATACTTGAGGGATCTCATCCTCGAGGGTTATTAATCTCGAAAAACTATTCGGCTAAATGGCCCTAGTTAAATGGGGTCAAATAAAACGCCACTTAACTCGTCCTGCAAGTAGAAAACCAAACATATGATGGAATAGAGCGTAAACTATATACGAGTCCTAAACAGACCTGGTAGAAGCTCCAAGAGTGACATCGTGCCTAGGCGCCGAGCTCCTACTCCGTACCTACACATCAGAACTAAATACTCACGCCCGATAACTAAATGATGCATCAACTCATCTTAATTATCACACACAATACAATACAACATCCTCCATTAAATAATCATAAACAAAATATCTCTAGATAATTCTATTCACTCTGATTTTATTATATTTTTCTAAGTTACGTTACGGTTAATTAACATGCTTGGGTTAATTCACCTAATTAGAACACCAACATTCATCCATTACTAATCAATCATGAATATCATTACTTCTTCCATGCTCAGACTCATGCTCAGAATTTTATCATGGCAATCAATCTATCATATCATGCTGTGCTAACAATCATCAATTCTAAATAATAACTTGGAGGTAATTATACCTCGCGTTGTCGACAATCGACGACGACTAGGGCTTCATCGTGTGTGCATCTCGAACCTCGAATTTGGCGCTCCACGGTGTCCGAAGCTCGATCGGGTTCGACCAGGTCAACTCCGCGGAAGATCCGGTTAAATCCGTCAATCCGGTTTTCCGGCTAATTTCGGTGGTTTTCTGGCAACTCAGTGGTTTTCCAGCGACTTTTTGCTAGTTTTCCGGCAAGAGTTGCCGGCGGTGTCTCCTGGTCGGATCGGGGCTGTATAGGGTACTATCGGAACCACCTCGGCGAGTCCGACATGTCTGTGGTATCAACGTGGCTGACGAAGGCGGCGGCTAGCCGAAAAATGCCAAAAACAGGGGCGACCGCGGTGGGTGGCTAGATCCAGCCGACCTGGGCGGCGATCGGCGACGCTCTGGTCGTGGAAGATAGTTGGGTGGTCGGTGACGCCGAGGCGGCCACTGGACTGCGACGGCAATGATCTCTGGCAGCGGGATCGGCGACGCGACCATGAAGCGATTTGTGCGCTAGCCGCGATGATCCAGTGGTGCGACGGCTGGACGGTGGCCGTGGCTGGTCGGGGCGGCACATGGGGAGGCTAGGGTTTGGGATGAAGGTGTCGGGGGGGAGAAAAACAAGTTGGGTGGCAAACTCGTAAATATTACTTGACTCGTCTCTGGCTCGAGTCAAGAATAATAATTAGGTCGCTGTAAATTCTAAGAAAAATAAGGAAAAATCCCATAAAATCAAAAAAATACCAAAACATCATAATGACATGCTCTACGACTATCAACCCACCCAAACTGCCCATAACGCGTCCTAACTCGGTAAACGGCTTAAAAATATTTCTACGGTCACAAAATAAAAAAAATGTAAAATCATCAACTGTATACTCTCATATATCCTGATAACTCATTCTCTGCTCATTCATGACGTTATCATCACATACTGAGGTACATGGCTCATACACGCGACCGCCATCGGCTCAGTACATGTGTTCTGTAATATACTCAACTCGAACCGACGGCTGAACCGATCAAATAACGACTATAAAATCGTGACTCAAATCACGGGTTTTACACGGAGTGTCCATAAATGGTGGGGTAGCTGATTTCGCCTCGATCAGATATGTAGAAGGCCTTCAAATTATTTCCAAATTTCTAATAAACTGAACCAGACCACTTCAGGTTGGTTCAAATCAAACAAATTCTGGACCGGACCAGATGGCACACGTTGGCTTTCTTTCTCTCTGCATGTGCTAGTCTGTGGGTGTGGTGTAGGGTATGCCAGCTCCAATCCGGATCACGGATCTAGCTTTGTGGACGCAGACTAGGAGAGAAGGATTTGGTCTTGTCACAACAAGAGCGGATGCGAAGAGCAATAACAGGCTCGACGGACTCGGCTGCGGCAACGATGCAATGGTGGTTTTGGTGTCTCCGGCAGCGACTTTTTCGGTGGTAGAGGGTGGCGGAGATCACCCAGAACTTTAGATCATAGACCTATGGATCTCTTGACAATTGTTCGACGGTCGATGGTGCTCCGGTTGGCTGGAAGGAGTGCCCAAAGTTGGTCACTTTTCTGTTTCGCTGCTCTGATTGGAGCTTCTAGATTTTTTGCCGGTGATGAAAATGGTGAACTCCAGTGGAACTCAATTTTTTCTTGTATATCACTTCACCAGCTTCACTTTTAACAAAACGTCAAGGCCGGGAACGACTGGTGTTGTCGGAAAATGTTGACGAAATCTGCCTTTCACTACTATGTTTTCTCTCTTGTCGGATGGGCTTCTTTATTAATTTTCTCTAGTGACTATAGCTACTAAATCTGGTGGGACTGGACTTTGGTTTATAGATCTCCTCGCTTTTTTCATTTTGGGTACCACAAAGGAGCCGAGAACGGCCGGCATTGGACCGAAATGGTAGCCAAAATATGTCTGTTTACTGCTATGCAATGCTCTATTTTTTGTCCTCTCTCTTGTCAGATGGGTAAATTCTCGAATTTTCTCTAGCGACAGCGGCAACGAAATCCAATGGGACTTGACTTGGAATTGTAGATCTCCTTGATAGTTTCACTGTGGATACCACAGCGCAGCCGGGAAGGGCATGCATTGGACTGAAAACGATGGCGAAACCTATCTTTCGCTACTCTATTTTCTGCTATGTCTTCTCCCTTGTCGGATGAGCAACTTCTCAATTTTTTCCTGATGGCAATACCTTTGTACCCTAGTAATACTCAACCCAGATCCGAAAATTGCTTCTTTTGCTTCGCTTTGGATACTATTGAGGGGCCAGGGACGACCGGCATTGGTCAGATAGAAATCCACAAAGTTGGCCTTTTACTACTGCTTTCCCCTGTCTTGCTTTCTCCCTTGTCCGATTGGTCTCTTTCTGGATTTTTTCCGGTGACGGAGGCGATGGAATCCGATTTGGATAGACTTTGGTTTGTAGATTACTTCATGAGATTTTAGATGGACATCTCATAGAGGCCGGGAACAACCAGTGTTGATCGAAAAACAGCGGCAAAATCCACCTTTTATTGCTGCCTCCTACTCTGTTTTCCCCCTTTTCTAGTGAGCAACTTCTTGGTAAAATTTCTGCGACTAAATCCGGTGGAAGTCCACCCAAATCCAAAGATTACTTCACTAGCTTCTTTTGCATTTCTTCTTGGCGCCAAATCTGGTAGGAAAAGCACCCCAGCAGCAACAGAAGAAACTCCCAATCTTCCTCCATGGCTATGCACTGGCAGCACTTGGTAATGGCGGCAGCTTGCTGTGACCGGGGCTGACAGTAAACTCCTCAAAAGCTCCCCAATAGGTGGGCGACGACCAGGGACTCCTCTCTTTGGCAGGCCGGAACAACGCTCCAAGCCAAGGCAATGCTTCACAAAACAGTGACGAGGGCTTCTCGACCAACTATGGCCATGAGGCGGAAACAATGAAACTCCAGCAAAACTCCTGATTTTTTCTGCAAAAAATAAACAAACAAAACCCCCCTTTGATTAGATTTGTCGCAGCGAGGCGGCAAGGGGAGACTTTGCAGCACAACAACTCGTCTTCTCGGCAATGCTCCCTCATGGCAATAAGGTGGGGGGGATTCATGGCTTAGTGAGAATGGCGGATATCCTCCTCTTCTCGGCAAGCTTCACGGCAATAATAGCAACAAGGCTTCACGGAAAAGACTCCTTTTGGGTCCAATTGGTGGTTTTGAGGAAAGTCTAACGGAAACGATGGTGTGGTTGGTGGTAATCTGGCTTGGTCGAACAAAAGATCCCAACTTCAATTGAAATAACTTGAAAAATAATAAAGATAGCCCTTCGTGATTGTTTCTCTGACCAAAACTCTTTCTTCTCTTTTCTGCTTTTCTTTCTCTCTTTTCTTCAATTCTACCAGCCCCACCCCTTCTAGCACATCTCGCTCTTTCAAAGTTTCTTCTGTTCCGTGATTACCCCGTTCCATAATAAACCGTCCATATTTTCAACATAAATTCTCTCCTCCAATTTTGAACAAGCAAGACCTTTTCTTCGAGGCGTTGAAGTCTGTTCAAGTGCGGGATCGTCCATCCCCACAGACCGTGGTATTTTCGATCGAGGATCCGGGTTTGAAGGGTTTGGTGGGACCGAAGTGCCTTTGTCGCGCAAAAAGATAGTGCGATAATATGAAAACATATAGAAAATGATGCAAACACAATCCACTAATTTTCAACTTTTCCACAAATTACACATCATAGTGGAATTTTACCACTTTAATTGACTCCATACATAATTTATCTCTTAAATGCTTAAAAGCTTCTATTTATAGTGCTCTCAAAAGAATTCACTATTGTGCTGAACTAGATGAGAGGAATTCACGGGCAATTGTCCAATTTGGTGCGCCGATTCAAATTCGGGTGGATTGTAGATGGGTCAGGGACACGGTCACGGTC
This sequence comes from Piper longum, assembly GCA_032619315.1. NCBI lineage: Eukaryota > Viridiplantae > Streptophyta > Magnoliopsida > Piperales > Piperaceae > Piper > Piper longum. The sequence continues at coordinate 1,116 of JAVDBV010083896.1, read as the reverse complement.
CGAGTCTGGTCACGGGTCTAATCAATTCGTGGGGCAACTGGATCTCAATGTAGACACCCACACAAAAGATGTGGACAGCCGGTCTCAGTCACGATCAAGATCATGGACACGGTCAAAATCCAAACAGGTCTAATGAGCACCAAGATGGTCAAGCCAGTAACGGGTTTTGGACCCAATTATCTTCCCAGCCCTTCTTCTATTCTCTGTTTTTTCTTAGTAGCACCGTTCCTAGTGGGTTACTTCCCGAATTTTTTCCTTCGGCAGTGACGAACTCCAGATGGACTTGATCTAGGTTTGTAGATTACTTTGCCAGTTTCATGTTGGTGACTACTTTGGGGCCGGAAGCGACCAGCGTTAGTCAAAAAATTGCCACAAAATCAACTCTCCGTGGTTGTTTTCTACTTTATTTTCTCCCTTGTCGGATGGGGCTTTTATTTGATTTTTCTAGGTGAATTCGACAATGGAATCCGGTGAGAATCAACTTTGGTTTGTATATTACTTCAAGGGATTCACGATGATGACTATTCCAGGGCTGGTAACGACCATAGTTGGTCGGAAAATGGTGGCCAAAATTTGTCTTTTCTCTAATTGCATCCTTTTCTGCTTTTTGTCTTCTCCGACAATGGTGACAGCTTTACAGTAGCATGTCCGTCTATACTGCGGTAGTGGGACGGCAAGGAGTTTGTTCTTCCAATCGATCTCTGTTTCACCAGGGACGTCTCAACTTTGGAAAACTTCCCGGCAAAGACGGCGGGACTCGTCAAATCCTCTATTTTCTGTGACCGATGATTCCTTTCCCCAAGGTGGCGATCAGCACTTCATCCTGGACAATGCTCTGTGAAACGGCAATGAGGAAAGGGTCTCTAGTGCATGATAGACAACCAGGAGGACAATGCTCTGTCAAACTCTTTATTATATGGCTTAGACGATCAGAAGGTTCATATCCGCGAAACGGCAAGACGACTATCAGTTTTACAGCACCAGCAATCGTGAGACTTTCTCCCACTCAGCGAAGCAACTCAAAGATTACAGATGGTTTGGCAGCAAGGGCAAACTTTGGCATGGTCGGTCAGCAGGGTGATGGACAGCAACAAGGTATTGCGACGGCTGCCATGC
>JAVDBV010083894.1:0-25977 GCA_032619315.1 Piper longum | reverse complement strand
ATCAAGGTGGACGAGTCCTCCGGGAAGATCGTCGACGCCTGCTTCAAGACCTTCGGCTGCGGCTCCGCTATCGCCTCCTCCTCCGTTGGTATTATATTATTATATTTATATTTTTTTTGCTAACTTTTGATGTGTTATTCCAGAATTTTTGTTATGTAGACGGTTGTTGAATTGAGGAGTCTGATGTTGGTTCGATTTGGGGCCTTTTTAGGTGAATCAGTGTTGGAATTTTTTCTTTTAAGCCTTATTAGTTGTAGTTTAGGAATATGGAGATTAAATTAACTACTTTTACTCTTATGTTTATTTTAAATTTTATCCTTTTTTGTATGTTTGATGATAGTGGAATTGTTTTTTTTTTATGTTTAAATTTTATGGTTGCTAATTTGTAGTATGCCTATAGAGCAGCTCTATATTAATTTCTGTTTATTTATTTTTCTCTCTGAATATATATGGCTTTTGTTCCGTTTTTGTTGCTGTTATCTTCATTTTTATTGGTTTGATGGTTGCTACCGATTGGGGTTTTTGGTTTATGATTGTTTTGATCATTTGTGGGTGTAATTTTTGTTGCGCTTTTGAGATGGTTTTTGAATTGAGAAGTGCGATTTAGGGTTTTGATTCAATTTTAGGTCTTTCATGAGCATCTGATTTGTCTTGCTCCATTTGAGGCCCTTCAGATTTGGCTTTTTACCTCCTATTACTTGAAGCAAAGGAATATAAGATATATAGCTTATTGTTGTGCTCTTGGGGGCTGAAAATTTATGTTTGACGCTCTGTAAATGGAGACTGATCTATCAGATATACAACTGGCACATAGCTCTTTCTTTCCTTTATAAATGACATTTTGAAATGTTTCATAAATGTATTGGTTTTGTTTTTCCCAGCTACTGAATGGGTGAAGGGTAAACAGATGGAAGAGGTGCTGACAATAAAGAACACGTGAGTAATTTTTTAGACATCTTCTTCTTGTTATGTTGGGCATATTGCTCTCTCTGAATCCTGATTCTCTGACCTTATAAATTTGTATTTATTATATATCAAGAGACCATGCCTTTCTTTCAGTGGAGTTATTCTTGCGAATGGATGCTCAATCTGCAGTACATTCAAAAGCTGTAATGTACGATTGGCATTCATGTTGTAATATGCGTATTTACGTTGTTAATACTTGATTGTTTTCGTGTTGCAGGGAAATCGCAAAGCACTTGTCTCTTCCTCCTGTGAAACTCCACTGCAGCATGCTCGCGGAAGATGCTATTAAGGCAGCTGTGAAAGACTATGAAGCGAAGAAGGCAAAGTTGGCTTAATCATCTAAAAAACGGTCTAGGCTTGAAGATCTCATATATGACATACTTTTTTTTTTATATATAGAATACCAAAGGTATATAATCTTTGTCCAGAAAAATGTGATGCTGCTAGTAAACTTGTGAGTGGTTTGTCTAATACAAGTTGTAATCCTGGTATCATTACTAGTTGGTGTAACTTTCATGTTTTTGGTATATACATTTTCCGAAACCTACAAAGAGTCTCACGTATCAAGACCCCGCAAAATATTTGGCTAGTTGTAACAATCTTTTTAGACTTGGGAAACGAAGGAATGGTCATACATATCTAATTTCTTCGTGAAGAAACATATTTGCAACCGGCAGAAATACCTCCACAAGGACAACAGAAAAGCTTTGAGCCCAAAACAAATTTCATCGAACTAAAAGTAGCAGTCAAGCTTGCTGCTCAACTACCGCATCGGCTTTTATGCATCGGCAGGAACGCCTTCTGAACCAATCCAAACAATCATACCTGATATCCAGGCAAAGAAATTTGATGGCACAAAACCTACCACAACCAAGCGTGGAGCAATTGTATTTGGCGTCATCTCTTTCAATCCGACTCCCACAAACTCTACCCAGAATACAGGAAAGAACTGCCAGCACCAAGATCACAGAAACAACCGCAAAAAATGGCCCCGCGGAGCCAGACCCATGATTCAACTCATGGCCGTAGGCAGATACCTGGTAAATCGAGGATCCCTGCTTCTGCTGATCAGGTGACGGTATTGCAGTTTCCATTTGCCCGCAGAAGAGTTGATGCACATCAAGGGAGTCGCAATTGCAAATTAGTACGGTTGCTTGAATTTAAGGTGCAACCATCATAGCAAAGACAGCAGTTTTACACAGTTTTGAGGCAATTTTAGGCCATGCTCAGACAAATCTAAGTGGAAGCTAACATGGAAAGGTTAAAAAGAAAAGTAGCAAAAGTGTTTCCTTTCGTCTTTTATCAGACGGCTAGCATGGCCAGCATGTTACAGCAAAAATTCTAAGTGCAAAGGTTGAGATGGGACACAACAGCAGGGCCCATCATCTGAACCACCATCTCTGAACTGCCGCAAGTGGTGTGTTCAAGAAAGGGGCATGGCGATGGAGAACAGGAGTTACAGAGCTACTGATCTTAGCCCACACGCTCTGATGGTAGCCAGCCGTAACAGGAGCGAAGTACATAAGCTTCAACAGCTGCCATTAGTAAACAAACAAGATGTTTAGAGCAGATCAAAAAAGGCATGAGAAAAAGGTGCTGAAAGTATTGTTACCAAAATATACACGCAAACTATTCTGTTCATATATCAGTAAAAAATTAGGATTGAATAGGTAAAATCGACAAATGTATGGGAATATAGAATGACCATTGACATGTATAAAAACAGCTCCAGCATTGATTAGCAGAACTGATGAATTCTTAAAATCAAATAAATCATAGAAATGAAACTTGATATTTGGAATCCAAAAAACAGTGAATTTTTTTTCCTCTTTGCTAACATTGGTAGCCTAAATAGATATGAAAACCCAAGTAAAAATCATTTCAAAAGCAAAGAAGACTTGGACCTGCCAATACATGATGGTCTGTATTATACTGCGTTGTGACCTGCGTCATAATTTTAAAAGCATGTAAATAGAAGGAAAATCTTAATAAAATTAGATAGTAAGAGTAAGGGATGCCTGAGAAAGGTAAAAGGCAAATAGAAAACACTTACGAGAATAAAGATAGAATTAGAAAAAAACCAAGTCCAACTTCAGCATGAGAACTCATGATATTCAAAGTAGTGACATTTGAATCCACCCACACACAAGGTCCCTCAAAGTATTTCCTGCATAAAATGATATACAAAATACAAGATGGCAGCAGCAAAAGTTAAGCGTAATAATTCCCACATTGTAGATAGATATATTAAGGAAAGGGATCACACACCAATCGTGCAAGTTAAAAAAGATCCTGACAAAGAAGGAAAACCTGGAATCCTCTACACATTAGTAGCATTCACTGTGATCAGTTCTGCCCCCACAAAATTTACTTTTTAGAGGACGAAAAAAAAAATCAAAACAGGTAATGCACGGAACTAATCACTTATGTTAGATTAGATTCTTCACATCCTGTCATTATATAACATAAATAATTTAATCTCCGATATCAGCCTTCTTCTACATTTGTTTGTTCCTCAAACTACTACTCATCACTGGCATTTACTAATTCTCATGAGTAGATGCTATATAAATTAAACAAGATTCTGCTTTCAAGAATCAATTTTCTTTTCCTCCAAAGCTTTCTGAACCATAGAAGTTGTGAATGGAAGATGTTCACAGCCGGTAATTACACCAAAAAATCGCAATGCAGAACAAATAATACATGTTGACGCCCGCAAGCCGTTGCACCAAGCAAAAGAATAAAAACAAAAATAGAGTCGATTTGCTAGATGTATTTACCTATATAAAGAAGAGTTGGTGAAGTTACGCCTCAAGAATCTGGCAATATACTCCATAGATCGACAAAATACAGGTAGCAAGGCAACTGTGAGGAAGCACAAACATTAAGCAAAAGGAATGAAATTTACTCTAGTGAGTATATACGTCAAAGTAACAACATAATATAAGACAGATGGAACATACGTTTAATCTGTAACTGAGACGTAGTGAAAGTAAGACAGTAAAGGAACTGAATAAAATCCTTGGTTGTAACCACAGACTGAAGCCACGTTTGAACTGCTTGCATATTCCATGCTCTTGGTTTCTGGTATTTAAGACTATATTAGACAAAACTTTGAAGCAAAATCTTTAAACTAGATGATAACAAGATGAGGAAAATGTCAATCTTACTCCATAGAGAGAATACAAGGAGTACAAGGAGGAGCAAGCAGTGCCCAAAAAAGACAAACGATATGCTCTAAGAGATAGATGCTTAGGCAAAAGTGGGAAAATAGCAAGAAATGCCACAATAAAAACCTGCAAAAGAAAAAACAAAGAGTTCTTTTGTTATAAATTGAAGAGAGAAAAATAATCGTGTGGCCAACTACAAGTAAGTAGAAACAAGGAAGGAAGAAACGACCTCAATTATCAGAAACCACATATAATTTCACAAAGCACATAATTGTAAGCTTGAATACAAAATACATGGGGTCACATAAAGTAAAGAAACAAATATAAAGTGGCCAGCATTTTGCCCACACAGATTACAAAACATCAAATTACAACTTATGTTCAAAACGTGCTCCATTACCACTTATATTTCACAAGTATGCATTTCCCAAATATAAGATTCCCAAAAAATCTCATTACACAGGTTTTAAGAGATGGCATCTTGATGATCATGTAAATTCACAACTTCTAAATAGCAAAGAATTCTGTAGTTTCCTAACTCAAGTCATGTGCCTCTGCATTTTAAGGATACAAAAGGGGCATGAACCAGCTGAAAATTGTTGCACATGCTTTATGCCTATCCTTCACATTATGGGATCTAGGCAATAGCTCCAAAGTTCAAACATACATTATCTCACATCTAATTAGCCAATAAAGAACCGTATCAAATCTCAGATGCAGGTTTATAATCATACCCAAGCATTGACAGAAAACTGAATTGTTTGCCGATCCCAGCGTGAAGAACCAACATTTGTATTGCCTTGAGTAGATGTTCCTCCTGTAGATCCTATGATACCAAAGAATAATTTTAGCAACCCTAAAAATGAATTCTGAAAGCAAACCTCAAAATTCCATAATTGCAGAAACAAAGAAATCACATGATTCAACTATCCTACCAGAATTGCGAGGCCTTGCTTGTTGAGTTGTTGAAGGTGGTGTTGCACTTCTCGATGGTCTGCTTGTTTGAGAGGAACTAGATAAGGAAATTGGCTCAACAACTAAGTCAGGATCCTGCAAGCAAACAAGAAAGCTGAAATCATTAATGGGCGCTTGATTGCCAAGTAAAAATATTGTCACTCAACCATTCTTAGATCATATACACAACAAAAAGGAAAAAGTACAAAAACAATGAACGATCTTGTGTTCTATTATGATTTTTCAATCTCATTGGAAGTTTTTACAAGCAAGTGAAGCGCCTGTAAAGCACATGCCTCCAGAAGTGGCTTCAGAAATATATGCAGTTCACAAAGAGAAAAATTCTGTACTAAATGACATGACATGGTAAAACAATGGGATGCAACAACTAAACTAATCAATGGTATCCATTCTCTGCCAACAAAAGCCAAACTAAACAAGCCGCTTTCGGAAATTTCGTACTCTTTAATGTGACTGACAACTTGACAACATAAAATGAACAAAAATCTACAAAAAAACAGCAACAAGTGAACTGAGCCAAAATGCAATCATACAAATGCTGAGGCAGGCACCGACTTAGTTCCCTAAAGAGTCTTTCTGTTTAATAAAATAAATTTAGCTTTCATTAGAACTTTCCATGTATTTTCATGAGCAATTTCAACGACTATTTTGACTGTTGCATTGTATTAGAATTTTTCTTTTATGATGATTAACTGAAGAGTTCAATTTACATATGTTTTAGCCCATATGCAATAATTCTTTTGTTTTCATCCTCTCTAATAACTTCATTATAGTATACCTATTTCAAATGTTCCCCCAAAGAACTATCCCCAGCCTTGCCTATCTTCCAATTACAAGAAGAAAAACTGTTCACACAACTACTTTTACCTTCACGTTTGATTTCTGAGTGAATCAAACGTGCTTACAGCACAAAAACCAGATAAACAAAGTAACATTCACTTATCCATTTTCCAAAGGTCACAGTCATCCAAATAAGCGAGACCCAAATAACCCAAAATCCAAAATTTCCGAAAGCAAACAAAACGCAAATCAAGCACACTTCTATCACAACAAGTAAACTGTAGAAATAAGTAACAAGAATGCATAAATCTACAACAGACAGCAACAAGTCGACTGATTTCAACCTGGAAGCACCAAAAAAAAGAGAGAAACATATTAGCATACAAATGAGAAATTTTTTTCAGATGCAACAGTAACCTATATAGAATCAGACCCTACAAAACCCCAATAACCTACTACCCAAAAGAAAAAAAAAAAAAAACAAGGAAAAAGAAAGAGCAATCACAATTCAATTTCTATCATATAAAAGGAAAAGCATCAATTGATGGAATTATACGATGAAGCGCTGGTAGAACTTGCGCTTGTAGTGGTCGACGACGTCGGAGCGGGAGGACATGTGAGGGGGGATGAGGATGTTGCCCCAGTAGTCCCCCCACCTCGGATCGCTCTCGTACTCGTACGCCGCCGCCGCTATCTTCTTTATCCGCTGCGGATCCTCTCCCATCGCCGCCGCCGCCGCCGCCATCTCCGCCGCCGTCGTCGATCGCAGCCGAATCGATAGCCCGGGGATGTGCTTATACACATGTTCAGGGGGGTGTAGTTTAATTATGGATAGATGGGGGGGTTATTCGGAAATTAGATATGTTTTTTAATTAATTGAAATATAGGATTAACTTATGTTTATTAGATTAATTAATTTTTATCTACCAATTTTTCGAGAATGTAATTAATTTTGAGAATCCTAAATTCATGTAAAAAATTCTTTTTTTTTTCCAAAGCTTTAACACACAATTTTTTTAACACTGCAAATATGCTTGTGCTTAAATAAAAAAAAAGTTTAACGCCAAGAAAAAAATCCAACCATATAAAATGTTACCATTTAGTATCGCATAAAACTTATCCGATTAGCTAAAAGAGAAGTAATTTGGACAAAAATAAGATCTCTGTAAGGTTTTTTAGAATAAAAATTTTAATTTTTTTAAAAAAATTTAAAATTAGAAAGTGGAGTAAGAAGAAGAAAGATGCTATGTAACCTTTCACTAATAGACAATTTGATTTCTATCAGAATCAATATCTTTACGAAATTAGATAAGTTTTTTTAATTAATTGAAATATAGGATTAACTTATGTTTAATAGATCAATTCATTTTTATGTACCAAATCTTCAAGAATGTTATTAATTTTGAGAATCCTAAATTCATGTACAAAGTTCATTTTTTCTCCGAAGCTTTAACACATAATTTTTTTAATGTGCTTAAAAAAAAAAGTTTAACGCCAAGAAAAAAATCCAACCATATAAAATGTTACCATTTAGTATCGCATAAAACTCATCCGATTAGCTAAAAGAGAAGTAACTTGGACAAAAAGAAGATCTCTATAAGGTTTTTTAGAATAAAAATTTTAATTTTTTTAAAAAAATTAAAATTAGAAAGTGGAGTAAGAAGAAGAAAGATGCTATGTAACCTTTCACTAATAGACAATTTGATTTCTATCAGAATCAATATCTTTAGGAAATTATATAAGTTTTTTTAATTAATTGAAATATAGGATTAACTTATGTTTAATAGATCAATTCATTTTTATCTACCAAATCTTCGAGAATGTTATTAATTTTGATAATCCTAAATTCATGCACAAAGTTCATTTTTTTCCGAAGCTTTGACACATAAATTGTTTAACACTATAAGTATGCTTGTGCATTACTGATAAGTTTAAATAAAAAAAGTTTAATATCAAAGAAAGAAATCCAACATCTAAAATTTTACCATTTAGTACTATGTAAAACTTGTCAAAAGAGAAGTGATTTGGACAAAAAGAAGATCTCTACAAGGTTTTTTAGAATAAAAAATTTAAATTTTTTAAAAATTTATAGTTGGAAAATGGAAGAAGAAGAGAGATGTTATGTAACCTTTCATTAATGGACAATTTGATTTTTATCAGAATCAATATCTTTAGGAAATTAGACCATTGCAGTGCAAATGATCAAAGCTCTAAAGAGCTGCCCACCAGCAAAAAGGATGCAAACAAAGTAGAAAATTTTTTTGACAAACAAAAACCATAAAGAAGAGCCACAGAGTAGAATTTCTCAGTGCGGCAATATCAATGAAGCCATGTAGTTAGGGGTGTAAATGAGCCGAGCCGAGCAGATACGAGTAGGGGTATATTTAAATTTGGCTTAATATAAAATGAGCCAAGTCAAACTTTAATATAAACGAGCTGAGCTTTGATATAAACTAGCTGAACTTAGTTTGTCCATGGACCTGGAGGTATATTGTCAACCACCTGGTGGCCGTCCGATGCATAAGCGATGGATATTTCATATCCTCCTTTTTCTTTACGTAAAATTTTAGTTATTGTACCTGCAGCTGTAGCATTATAGACTGTATTATTACTCTTGCTTCCATATGGATAAATGTAGCATTATAGACTGTATTATTACTCTTGCTTCCATCTCGCAAAATCTGACCCCTACCCCTGTTGCCCCCTACATATATTTGATATTTTAGGAAGTGAGCGTCCTTCTTAGTGGCGGGGTCCGGAGACAGAATGGGAAATACAATTTCCCTATATTTTTGACCAGGAACGGGACCTATTTGTTTGAATTTGGCCCATATTTGGCTCGCTGGGTTATGAGCCGAACTCAAGTCGAGCTCGAGCTGAACTTAAGTCGAGTTCAAATTGAGCGAATGTTTGTACTTGATTTGTACTCAACTTATATATGATCTAAAAAAATTTTCAACACTATATAAGTTCAATATGACCTCAATAGTATTTACGAGCTGATTCGAGCAGAATATTTTTTCGAATTTGAACATATCGAGTTCGAGTTTCGAGCCGAGCCGAACACTCCTTAGCTCAAGCTCTGTTCGTTGTTCAACGAGTTTATCCATTTCGAGCCGAGTATTTTTTTTAGTACAAAATTAACGACCGCGAGCCGAACGCAAAAAACTCGCGAGCACTTAGCTCGTTTACACCCTACCTATAATACGATAATATTTAACGCCGTGTAAAAGGAAAAAAATGGATAATATAGAAGATGCATGCAATTTCTTCTTCTGAACCTCTCTCTCCCATTTCACTCTTCATCCACCATGATTACTGCCAATACTGCTCGTAACATTGTCGGTATCATCGGTATACATATCTCTCTATTTGTTTCCCCCAGCCTCCCGTTTTGCGTGTATATATACATATGTCAATATATATTATTTGTGGTCATCTTGTTTTTCTTGCAATATTGGTGGTGCTGCGTTTTCGTTTCTGGGTTTTCTTATACCAACTTTGCATTTGGTTTTCTGCTAGTGATCATGGTTTTACGTGTTTGATTGAGTTTGAGCGGTCCATTTTCGTGTTCTTTTCGCTTGCATGGAGTTGTGTGGGGTATTATTTTGGTTTTGTTTTTGGTCTGGTCTGTGGTTTTTTGTCCACTGAGTGAATGTCTTCGTTTTTGCTTGCTTTTCTGGTACTGTTTGAGGGCGTGAAGTGATGTTCAAGCTCTCAAATCCTTGTTGCATGCATGCGGCTCTACGATGATCTTTAATATAATACGTACGTCATGTATAACAACATTGATTCCTTGCATTAATATCTGTGTAGATTTATTGATTGATTTGGGTTTTTCTGGGTTGGTTGATCGATGGTCGATGATGATTTCTGCCAACATTGTTGCCGATAGTTTGCTAATAGAGGTTGATGTTTTTAATAACCTTTACGACTGAAACGATCACCACGAAAATTAGTTTCTTCCTGATGAGAAAACGGGCATAACTACAGTTTGTTTTTTTTCATTGTCAAATTGTTGATACGATTCATTTTCGGTTTACTTGTGCTTTACTGATCTAAAGCTTTTGTTGTGAAACCACTGAAAATTGGGTGCTCAATATGTTTCCTAAAAATTAATTAATGTGTATTTCATTATGAAATTGATTTGCTCTCTTGTTTCCAATCTTTTTCTTTTCGATTAACCGATTTTTGGAATTTCAAATCGATTGATGTTATGTGCCAATTCGTTGATATGAAATAAACTAAATCTTACGTTTTGTTGGTGGAATTGTAATATGTAAAAAATAGAGCATAAATGTCTCAACTAACTAATTCTAATTCACACACACACTCACGCACTCTATGTCTATATATCATCACCTACCACCTCCTTCATATTTCCTTCTTTCTTCTTCTCCTTCTTCTTCTCCATCTCATAAGTTTCATTCATACAGTTTCTGGTCCACCATGATTACCGTCAATACCGCTCAAAACACTGTGGCATCATCGGTACAAACATTTGATCTTTGTCAATTAATCTTCTTCAATGTTTTGTTCAAATGCTTTGCATATTGTCGCATTCTGTTTTCGGTTTGTGGGTTTTTGCAGTAATTTAGCTTCTCAGATCATTGTTTTTCTAGTATTTGCAGACATGAGGCGTTTTGTTTCTGTTTGTTTGAGTTGTTGATGATGATATACTCGTTGGGCTTGCATGGAGTCCCGGTGTTTGGTGGTGTTAATAACTTAATATATAGATTTTGCTTCCTGTTTTTGGCTTGTGGGTATTCTTGGATTGATTGGTATGTCTCTTTGTCTACTTGCAGGTAATGTTATCTCCTTTAAATTGTTCTTCTCCCCTTCGTAAGTATACACTTACATCAATGATTATTGACTATATGTTTTACTATTTTACATATTACTTTCACGAAATTAATAATTTGTATGTTAGGTTTAACAGACTTTTGGCATGATACCTTGTGTTATGCATTTCGATGTTTATTGTTAAAAATATTTATTTTTTTGATTTGGGTTTATTTACATAAATCCGATTCGTAAAAATATAATTAATCCGTTATTTTTTTATTTGGGTTTATTTACATAAATCCGATTCGTAAAAATATAATTAATCCGATATAGAAACCGATATGGTTCTAGTTATTCGAGTATGTTGTTTGCAGACCGACCTTCGATGGCATATTCAAGAGAAAAACCACAGAGCAGTTCAAACCTGATCCCTATTTGGCCACTGTTATTAGCTGCATGCTACGGGCCTTCTATGGAATGCCTTCTGTTCGCCCCAACAGTCTCCTCGTCGTCACCATCAACTCCATCGGCCTTGCCCTCGAAGGCTCCAAAAGCCAACGAGTATGCACCACCATATCTCCCCTTCTCATGTATATATATATGTATACATAGCAACCGTATATAAAACTAATGTTGTTTCCTCTGAATTTGCACAGCCTAGCTCTGGAGTTTGGTGCAATGGTTGTGATCATTGTGCTTGTTCTGACACTTGCGCATACCTATGCAAAGAGAACTCTGATTGTGGGTATTCTTTGTGTCGTCTTTGGGACTTGCATGTATGCTTCTCCTCACTGTCATGGTAGGTTGTACAATTATCCCACTTGAACGTGTGTATGTACATATTATTAGTTTGTATACCCCTATTGCATCTTGTGATTGATTTTTTTTTTCTAATTGATGTGCAGAGAAATGTTGTCAGGACGAAGAGTGTTCGGCTCATGCCATTCTACCTCTCCGTTGCTAACTTCTCCAATGGTGTTTGCTGGATCATTTACGGCCTCATCGAGTTTGACGTTAACATTCTTGTGAGTTCTATCGTTTCTACTGTTACCCGTCATTCTGCACCATCAATCCTAGCTTTGAATCATATAATAACATGGAAATTTAGTCATTTGCATCATCTTCAATTTGTTGAGTCTTATCTTGTATGAATACAGTGATTTTCTGTCTAGTAGTCGAGAGATTCCAGGTACTGCCATATAAGTTGAATTTCAATTATTTGTTCGGATTTTGTGGGTCTCTTTTCCCTTCTTTCTAGCCAACTACCCTTTCCTATCACTCTGTGAACTTTTTGTGATCTTATACACCTAAAATTGTGATCACTCAGAACCATGCATGGTATGCATGATTAATTGATTGGTTGATTGATTTTTTTTGTTTACAGATTCCCAATGGCTTGGGGGGATCTTTGGGGCGATCCAGTTGATCCTGAACGCTTGCTACTACAGCTCGACGACCTGGGAGGACGAAGTTGATGACAAGCCACAGAGAGAGCTCGGGCCGCTGCCAACAACAAACCCATCTTCAATTGCACCTCAAAGTGATGATTGAATGAGAAGAAGGAAGAAGATTGGTTGTTTCCACCACCATTCCCGCTCTTCACAGAACCTTTTTTAGGTGCAGCTTGTTTTGGGCTGAGAACTGTTGTGTCGGTTTCTTGTAAAACATGTTTCTTCGTTCATATGTACTGGTTGAGGATTTCTATGCTAGTAAGTTCTGGGTTTTTGCATTTGGAAGGAGGCAATCAAGTATAAGTATTATGGCATCCTTAAACATGAAGTCGCAGCAAGAACACAGCGATCGGAAATCGGGTATCTTCACTATCGTTGTTCTACATGCATGCCTCTGCAACTACAGGATATTTATACACATCAAACTTAATATAACTAAATATTTAAATTGATTATCCAACAAAAATTAGAAAAAAGATTGACGACGACGCCGGGGAGAGTTGTAAATGGGGACGCCGAGCATCCCACCGTCAATAGGGATCGGTGTCGTTCCCTGTCGACAAGTGCAGCCCAACATAAGATTACAATAATTTTTTGCTAAATTTGTTGTTATAAGTCAAACCGATTAAAGCTTCAATACAATTATTTTTTGTTTTGTTTTCTGTATAATTTTTTGGGGCTATTAGTTAGAAGACTTGGTAAAAAACTAGAGGTCAATCCTTTTGACTTGGGTAAAATTAGATTCAAACATTGTCTTTAGTCAATCTTAAGTGACCTAATAATAATTAGATCTAAATAAGGGTACAAAAATTTAATATCTAATATATTTAACAGGGAGAGGAGAAAAAAATGGAGAAAAACTATAGGAGAATAAATGGTATCTAATAAGTTATATTATTGGATTTAAACCAATGACCTCTGCGTATTAAAGCAATATTTTAATCAATAAAATAAATAGATTATTAATTATAACAAAAAAAGAGGAGTCAAATACGTGGATTATAGATGAAATACTACTTCCAAGCAAAGCTTTTCTTTGCATAAAAAAATTATTGTGTGGTACTGTGAATGCATGTTGTTCTAGCCTTCTAACTTAAATCAAAGTATTAGATATAATATTTAAATAAAAATTGATTTCAAACATTTATATGAAGACAAATAATTGCAAACAGTAAAGATTTAGCTCAATTTTAACTTAAATTAGGTGAATTTGAAAAAAAATAATTAAAACAATTTAAAGTAGAAGATAAATAAGTCATTTACATAATTTAATGAGTGTCTTAATTGTATTTTAAAATATAATCCACATTTTCAAGTATATGTTAATTTCAAAACTTTTTACCCTTTATTTAACGGTTCGTCTATTTCCAAGGTTGGTTATTTAGTTATTATTTTTAAATCAATTTTTTTGTCAAAGAAAGAAGAAAAAATTTAATATTTTCGGATGGTGAAAGAACTAAGCCTAATTATTAGAAAAACAGAAAAAATACGAATTGTTTAAAATATTTTATTGTTATAAAATAAATAGAAAATTTATCATTATAATAAAAAATGTCCTTTTTAAGTAATTAATTTTAATTTTTCGACGACCTACTTGGTAATATTGAAAGATTATCTCTCTTCTTAGTAAAAGGCTCCTGTTTAACTATATAAAATACTAATAATAATAAAATTGCTGATATTATTATTGTTATTATTATTAAATAAATTCGGTTTGTTTAAGTTTTTTGATTATTTTATTTGAATAAAAAAATATAAGTTATAAATATAAAAAAAAAGAAAAAAAATGAAGGGGGCCACCTTGCACATACAAAAGGGAAGGGAGTGAGTGGCCCCACCCTCATCCCTTGAACACAAACCTTATCACATCTTGTCTTCTTCTTCCACTTCCTTCCTTGCCCATACACGCAGCTTCCTCCCATGGCTGCGCTCCTCTCCTACCACCCTCCTTTCCCCGCCCGACGCTCCACCGTATCCTCCCCTCCTACAAGACCATGCACCAAGCACTCCTCCCCTGTTCCCCGTCCTCTCGTCCACCGGTCTTTCTCTGCTCATGCTCAGCTTCCCACATTTTCTAAGGTTTTTTTTTTTTTTTATTTCATAGCTTTCAAATTTGAGCTCGAATATTGCTTCGTGTGATGGAAATGTGAAATTGGTTGGTGGTAGATTGTGCTGATCACACAGTGTGTACCTTGTTCTATGTCCATTTCTTTGTTTTAGTGTTATAGTATTAGCTAATACATTTTCAGATTTGAGCTAGAAATATTGCCCCGTGGGATGGAAATGTGAAGTGGGTTCGTGGTAGATTGTGCTGATCATAAACTGTACTCTGCAGCGTTTGCTATGTCTACTTCTTTGTTTTGGTGTTTTAGTATTAGCTAGTGAATTTTCGGACATGAGCTGTAAATATCGCTTTGCGGGATTGAAATGTGAAATCATGGGTTGGCGGTAGGTTGCGCTGATCATAATGTGCAGCTTGTACTTTGTCCAATTTGTTTGTTTGAGCTAGTGAATTTTCAGACTTGAACTAGAAACATTGCTTTGTGGATGAATTAAATGGTGGTAGATTGTGCTGATAATATTGTGCAGTTTGTGCTATGTTCAGTGTCGTTGTGGTAGTTAGTGACTGTGTTGTATATTGGAATGGCCTCTTTTGCCCTTTTTGGAAGCTTGGTCTTGCTTCTTTGGTTCTTTAAGAATGTTATCTCAAACTCCGCTTCTTCTTTTTTGTTTAGTACATAATCTTGTTTATTGTTGGGGCGATTTGGCATGGTGTTGTGTGTTTTTCTCTGGTGCCTGGGATAAGTTCATTGCAATTTCTCATGTGAAACAATTTTAGGCTTGTGAGAACGAAGGCAACTCCTTTGGCTTAAAACAATGCGCATTGTCTATGGCATTGGCGTTTGGACTGGTCATGGGTACCCCAGTGTTCAATTGGCCTGCCTACTCTTCTCCTGCTTACAATGCATTGCCTGATTTGTCTGTCTTGATCTCTGGACCACCTATTAAGAATCCAGGCACCCTGATGAGAAATGCATTGCCTATCAACAACAAGGCTGTTAGGGAGGTGCAAAAGCCGCTAGAAGATATAACAGAAAGCCTCAAAGTTGCTGGTGTCAAGGCACTGGATTCTGTTGAGAGGGTATGTTAATTTGAACAATTAGATTTTCATCACATGATTGTACTACTTAGTTATGTTTGCCTATTTCCCCAATTTCATTACACTGCACTAGTTTCTTTGATGCATAATTTGATTGGCATAATGGCATCTATCTGTTATTGCGTTGTAAATAATTGTCACTCTTATTTGAAAGCCAGAATGTGAGGCAAGCTTCCCGGGCTCTCGAACAGGGAAAATCTTTGATTCTAGCAAGTGTGGCTGATTCAAAGAAAGAAGAAGGGCAGGAACTACTAAATAAGCTGGCCAATGGAATGGATGAAATCCAAAAAATTGTTGAACAAAGAGACAGAGATGCAGTATTGCCAAAACAAAAAGAATTACTGCAATATGTTAGCAGGTGATTTATTACATTGCAATCATTTATTTTGTATGCTTTTCCTTTATTGACTTAGATCTTAAAATTTGATATTTATGTTGCTTTTTATTCAACCAACTACGGGTTAAATGAAATGGATTACGACAAGCTTGCTTTTGTGTTGAATGCCCCCTAGAAAGTGTCTGATCTTATCAATATTATAGAAAGTGTCTGATCTTATCAATATTATTGCTTTCTATTTATTTGCTTTGTCAAATCCTTTCAAAATAATTAACACACACACACACACACACACACACACACACACACACTAAGCATATACTGCCAATAAATTGGCAAATTTGTCATGAAAAGTTTCTTATTTTTGTCTCTATTTCATCTCTTCTTTTCTTTTATTTTTGCTTCTTACCTAATCTTAATAATTTCATTTTTGACAATGTTATAAATAATTCAACCGATGTAACTCTTGGCATTGCATTTACCTTGTCTTTTGAAATAGACCATGCTATCTGTAATGTATCACATTCCATTAATGGGCTAACTGCTAAAATTAAGCAATAACAAATACATGAATTTAATTTTTAGGGTTCAAGAAATACATTTGATTTAGAGGCACTTTTAGTTGGATTAGAGGTTTCTACATTGTTTGATTCTCCATTCTCTTGGGGGAAGAAAAAGTAAAGAAGACATGTTTTCTTATATAATCTTTCATTGACTGCAGCTGAGATCTTCCTACGACATTCGATTTCTGCAGTGTTGAAGAGGACATGGTGGATGGCTTCCCTTATGAAGTTCCGGAGGAATATAGCAGTATGCCCCTTCTTTAAGGAAGAGCCACTGTTGATATGAAAGTTAAGGTGAAGGACAACCCCAACATCGAAACATGTGTATTCCGCATAGTCCTTGATGGATATAATGCTCCAGTAACTGCTGGAAACTTCCTTGATTTGGTTGAGCGACATTTTTACGATGGAATGGAAATTCAACGAGGTAAACTTCTCTTTTGACAGTTATATGCTTTTCGTAACACCAATACTTCTCTTTGAGAGGGGCAATGCATGAATATTAGCAGCATTGTAGTTGGGCAACCTTTAAGAGCTAAATGTAGCTGTGTATGCTAACTCAAAATAATGGAATGTTGTCATTTGAATCAGGTGGACTCATCTTGATCCTTTTATTTTTCAGCTGATGGTTTTGTAGTACAAACTGGTGATCCTGAGGGGCCAGCAGAGGGTTTCATCGACCCTGGTACTGAGAAGATACGAACAATTCCTTTGGAAATCATGGTTGATGGAGACAAAACACCAGTTTATGGTGAAACTCTAGAGGTAAATTTCTAACCTTACCTTCATTGTACTTGAGCTAATTTTCAACCATTGTTTTGTGTGCAAGTCGTACTTATTTGCTCAAATTTATGCCATTACCTGATCAGAGGTTATACTCTTTATACTTATGAGAGATTAGTAGATATACTAATCTTGCTAGTGTCTACTTGTTTAGCTGAGAAGAATTTTTTTTATCCTACAATGAGTTACCTGTTGCTAAGTGTGCCATATAGGAACTGGGTCGGTATAAAGCTCAGACAAAGCTTCCTTTTAATGCATTTGGGACAATGGCAATGGCGAGGGAGGTATGACATTGTCAACAAACTTAGTAGTCTATTCTGCAAGTTAACATTCTTCAACATGAGTTGTGATGAGCAATTTTGTGCCCGTGATAAAATGGCAGGAATTTGATGACAACTCAGCTTCTAGCCAGGTATTTTGGCTATTAAAAGAGAGTGGATTGACTCCAAGCAATGCAAATATATTGGATGGGAGGTATGCAGTCTTTGGGTATGTTACAGAGAATGAAGATTACCTAGCAGACCTCAAGGTTGGCGACGTAATTGAGTCTGTGCAAGTTGTTTTGGGACTTGATAAACTTGCCAATCCAAGTTACAAAATTGCTGGTTGATGAGTTTCATATTTTTTGCTATCTATATACTACATTGTTCTTCCTTAATTTCCATGAGGCATGTCAAAGCATTGCTCTGAGCATCAAAATTTCAACTGGTTTGAGAGGATTAGTAGAGAAAACCCATAAAAGATGACAGTTGAAATAGATTATAAAGCTTTGCAAAAACTTTCTATGCAGACAGCCATATAAAAAATTGCGATTTGTTTTCAGTGTTCTTCCATAATTGTAGGACATTATCATCAACTTTTTCTACAGAAATCATCATAAAAAAACTGTAGACAACTGACTAAGAGATTGAAGAAATATAAAATGTGCTAATGCTGATTCCACAAGTTAACGTCATTTGAAGACAAAGCAGTTCAATTTATCATATATGCCCATAGATTTTGAACAAGCCAATGACTTAAGAAGCAATTTACAGAAGTTCCATGTCTCCAATCGATTTATATCAATATCAACGTGACCAACCATTCTTAAAAAATAAAAATAATTAAACAAAATAGAAAAAGGACCTCATCAGAGCATCTCATTTTTAGAGACGAGTTTAACGAATTACCAATTGTTGCTCCTATCACAAACTTCAAACTCTCTATATACGTGAATCTAACACCCATAAAAAACACACTCCAATGGCAATGGAGGCCCTCCTCCCGCTTTTGAAAAAAATTATGCAGGAGAAGACCCATGTATACACTCTTTAAGGGCCTCTGTACTTGCGAAAGCACATACAACCCTGCTGCTGGTCTGGAGGTATCATACCGCCACCTTTGGATGTATCAATGGCCTCCAACATGGCTACCACTTCATCCATTTCTGGCCTTTTATCTGGGTTCGCATCCCAGCATTTTTTCATTACATTGGCCAGTGAACTAGGGCAGCAACGAGGGATCTCAGGCCTCAAATTCTGCAACATTTCATAAAGATCAACCATCAGCTAATCAATCTTAAATTAAATGCATTATATGGGTGTCACAGGCGGATATGGATGCCGAATGAAACTACTTACTTGGCGTACAACAGCAGATGTCACCTCAGAGAAGCTGAGATCGGGATATGGCATATCACAACAATAAATTTCCCACAGGCAGATGCCAAAACTGTACACGTCACATTTTCTGTTATATGGGTTGCCATTCAAAACCTGTATATTCATGAGAAAACAACAAGGGTTGTCCGATTATGATCTTGGAAATCCATTGGAGGAGATAAAAAGTTATCTAGTGAAGCATTGTAATTGAAAAGCACCTCAGGGGCCATATAACCCAGCGTTCCAGTCTCACCCGTCATGTCATTCGGGTTTTGAGCTTCCACACGAGCAACTCCAAAATCCGCAATTTTTACTGTCCCAGATCTATCCAAAAGCATGTTCTCTGTCTTAACATCTCTGTGGACTATCTTCTGTGAATGAAGATAAGACAACCTTACAGCAAGGAGAAACAATTAAATGAGCTGAATTTCCCAAACAAATAATTAAAATTTTAAATATGAACTGATTTTCCCAAATAAATAATTAAAATTTTATCTGTATTGTAAAGTATGTGAACTTGGTGGAAGATCGGATATGATGAGCATGATATCTACAGAAAACAACAGAGAGGTATTGAGTAATATAATATAGGATGAGCTTACCCTCTAGCTAAATCTAGTGCCAACCGAATAACAACTCGGAAAGCCAGCTTCCTCCTATGATTTTTTATGAGATAATTTTTCAGCGCACCCCCGGGGAGGTACTCAACCACGACACAGCAAACACTACTTGGCATGCCAATTTGCCCATTGTCCGCTTGAATGGTCAGTTCGGCTGAGCCCATAGTGGCACCTATGAACTGCACAAGAATCTATATCTTTTAAAACATGGCACGGAAAACAACTGCAAGTACCATATAATTGAATTATCTACTCCATCAAAATGATGTAAAAAATCCCAAGCTCTCATGTATGTGTGTACAGCAATGAGATGGAAAAAGAGAGGCTT
The DNA here is from genome assembly GCA_032619315.1 of Piper longum. NCBI lineage: Eukaryota > Viridiplantae > Streptophyta > Magnoliopsida > Piperales > Piperaceae > Piper > Piper longum. Next base: position 6,419 of record JAVDBV010083894.1, on the reverse strand, counting down.
GGTCGGTATGCGTGTACCAAGAAAGTTGTGAACTTTAAATCAGTAGGAGAAGAAACATAAATGCACTAGTAAAATTCAGTATCAGAGATGGAAGAAGAGCCACACCTTAGTGACATTAGGATGATCAAGCTTATGCCAGACAACTACTTCTTGAATAAAAGAAGTCCGGAGTGAAGCAATTTCAGCCTCTGTTCTGTTTCCCTCTTGTCCCCAATCAAGCAGCTTCACTGCAAAAGTACAAAATATCATATAAAACCAACTGTGCCAAAAAAGTAAAAATTTAGATTAATCTGATGCACATGCCAATTCCAAAAAATCTAAGTTCCTACAACATACAAGTCTTATATAGCACAAGCAAATAATTTGAGCCCAAAAAGTCGGCCTATTCTGCCACTTAATGCTGGAGATTTTGCGCATTATTGGCAGCCAATTGAAGTTCAATATCAAAATTTGACACCTCATTACTACGTGCTCCAGGCACGAATATTACTTAGACCATGTCACAAGGTACTCGTCTTTGGGTAATCACAATACTAGCCATCAGGAATCAACAGAAAGTCAAAGTAACTGGTTTCTGAAATAGATAACTCAGCCAAGTGGAAAGTAGGAAAACCAAAAGAATACCTCATCCGGCTGACATAAAAGGAAATAATTAGTTGCCTTTCTCCTACAATGGGACTGCGATATCTCATATACACACCTTCCACAACCAGAAAGGAAAAACGATCAATTTCCAAAACGAGACGATACTGACCACAAAACACCAGAGAAATGTACCCATCACACAAAGACTCCCGTGAACATCACGGGTTGCATCTCAAGCTAGAGCAGACCACTATTGCCAACTGCACCTTCCGAAAATTGAACAGCCAGCAGCTAATATTGCAAACCGCACATATTGATCCAAGCCAGATACACGGATCCCAAAATAACTTAATAAAAAGTACAGAAAAAAAAGCTATCCGCAATCATCAACAACGAACTCCAACCATCACTAATCTCAAATTCTGACTAAACAATATATAGTTTCTTACAATTTCATGCCTACTATAGCAGCAAGTCATAAACAATTAATTAATGGCCGCAGAGTCTCATACTAATTGCAATCAAACTATGAAAAAAACAATCTTTTTTGTTCTATCAACCATCACCAATTCAAATCCGCACAGAAAACAGCTAACAGAGAAGTGATCGATTGATGAACAAAAGAAATAAGACCAATCAAAAAAAAAGAAAAAGAAAAAAAGAGAGCGAGAGGTCTCTTGCACCCTCACCGGCGACATCGAGGCCGTCGTAGATCCCGCGGTGGACGGTGCCGAAGGAGCCCCGGGCAATGACGGTCTTGATGACGAGCTTGGAAGGGTCGATCTCCCAGTCCGCCGGCGCCGCAGCGCCCTGCTGCTCCCGCCGCTTCTCCATGGTGCGCACCCGGATGAGGTGCCGCTCCAGCTGGTCATCGAGGCTCTTGAGGTCGATCTGATCCGCCCTCACGAACCCCTCCCCGCCCCCTTCGCTCATCTCTACCTCCGCCGCCACCGCCGACGGTGCGGTCTGCGACTGCGATGGGGTCTCGCCGGCGGCCCGGCCCAGCTCCGGCGGGGGCGATGGGGGAAGTGGCGGGTATGGCGACGATGTTTCAACTTTCGCTCCGTGTGGGCCTTTTATTAAATGGTGAGGCCCATGTGGTGATGGGCGTATTGCCCATCTTGAGATATCACCCTCATAATTTGCGTTTAATAATAATAATAATAATCTAAAGAGTCAAAATTAAGGTTTTTATTAGCCTTTGCTCTTTTTAAAAAAAATACTCTTCCCATCTTTTTGTATGTATACATCTTCCATTTTTTTTTAAAAAGTTTCTTAAAAATATTTTTTGTGTGCTATTTTTTTATTTCGCTTTTAATATTTCGGGTCTAGCTAACCAATTTTTTTTGTTTTGTTTCATTGGTGGAAATGTGACCACATTCTAGAAAGAGGCTCCTCTTTTTCTCCCCTTCTCCAATGCCAAAAATTCAACACATATTGCTTGGTGGAAGTTTGCCATATATATTCTAGACAAAGAAGACTCTTATATGTTAAGCTAAAAAAGTTGAGACTGTTACCACTTAAAAGAGTCTCTCATTTCTTTCCTCTAAAAACCCAAAAAAGTTTGGTCCTTTTCACTGTCCCTGGTGAACCTCCCTTGGTTAGTCCCAACCTGCCGCGTTATTCTAAGCATCATAATAATAATTATACTAACTAATCATGCTTTTCTTAGACTTTAAACAAATGCGATGACACATTTATACGAGTATGGAATCTCCCATCATTTTGTGCCACATAGTACTTGTTTACAGAGCAGTATTGGTCATACATATGGCTTGCAAATATTCCGAGTTCTTTCTTTTTAGTTGGTTTCCTGCACTTTACATGCGGCATGCCAGATGCGACATATTTGAAAATTGTTAAAACTTTCGCTTTTATTTATAAAAGTCATTTTGATAAATAAAAATTAGTGTGGACGGCCTCACAGGACCTTTGATTGATAGGCAAGTATGTTCTTGAACAAAAATCATTTTCATGATGGTTGAACCGATTCGGTATTCAATGTTGGCAAGATGCACGCGAGAATTTCTCGGTAAAAGGATCAATTTCTTTCAAGCACAGCAAATTTACATCTACCACCCACTTGGCGCAAAATTAGAAGATCAATACGTAGTTTTAACTATTAAATCGGCTATCATATCAAACTTATAGTCGATATAAGGCACGGTACATTTAATTCAATTGGGTAAGATCGGATTCAAATAAATTTTCATACATAAAATATTTAATTAAATATCAATAATATTTAATTATAAATTGGTCAAATACAGTAATTTTCACAAAAAAAGCTAGGATTTTGTCGAATTTGAAGATGGAGTGTAGCATATTGATTGATTCGATATTCGAAATTATTGATCAATATAATAATCTAATGGAAAGCTTGTCAGTTATAATGTGTAACAGACTAAGACTTCTTTCCGACTTGACTCACCGAAAACACAGCCAGCGTTACGACCTGGGCCTCCTCCACCAAAGCTTCAAGCACGGTATTTCAAAAGCGTGACACTTGACGATAACGAAAGAGGAAGGAGATAAGGCGTAGATTGGGTAACCCGATAAAAGGTTGAAACTGGAAACATACAGCACGCAAAGCAAGCTACCGATCACAACAAGAAAAGGCTTTAGGTACCCTATCAAATTATATACGATCTACATATTATCTCATTCAGGCAGAAAGTTGGAGCTACCGAATGGCGACTTCATATATAAGATAAAATGAGCTATAGAAACGATCCAAAGTCTACCATGTGAAATTTGAATAAGTAGCCCTTGCCATTTCAATTGCGTGACGAATTGCCAATAGATAAGATTACAAGAAGATGATGATTTGATGAATGCAGAAAGCTTATCACATGTCATTATGTTCAATCCGAATCAAATTACCTTGACAAGCTCATCACGAAATGGGATAAGTTAAAGGAGGTCTATTAAAATAGATCTATGACCAGACGTAAGTGATGGAACGTTAGACTAACCTGTGAACGGTGAGTCCCATGGAGGAGTTGAAGCCGCATTCCCGCTTGACCGTACCTGGTTTGTCTTTGCTAAGTCCAGTGAACAAAATTGTATTATATTTTCCGATGTTAGTCTGCCATATGTTTTACAAAAATGTAACGATTTACAATTTGGTATTAAGCTATTATGATGGGCCAGTTAATCAGCAAGGTTCGTACTGAGCTATTTACTGTATTTTTTTTTATCGGAACGACAAAAAGATAAGTAGATAACTGGGGCGAGGGGGGAGATCGTTACTGATTAGAATTTTGAAGGGAGTGATGACATTAACATTTTCGCCGTTTCTTCTTTTCCGGTGTCTCGTGAACTTGAGCTTTGATACCGTATGTCTTAAGTTGAAAGTTTTCAAATGCCTCTGACACAGCTTCAACCTATGATGGAAGAAAACATTTTAAGGTATAATAACTTATCTTAAATCTATCATAAAACATTAAGGTAAACAAATGAATACTCACCAATTCAGGTTTTTTTGCGTACACTCGGACAATTCTGTCCTGGCAACATGCCGGCACCAAGTGACTGATGCGTTCATTTGATATAGTAAAAGTTTCATTACTATCATAATCCTAAGGAGATGAGGCAAACAATTAGTCCCGGGTAAAATATGAAACCAGTAACAGTGGAAGCCAAAAGAAGAGAGGCTGAGAATACCGTGAAATTCAGAATCATAAATTATGAGTAACCTAAAAACTAAGAAGTACCCAGAAAAATTTATTTTGCCAACCCTTGTATGATTCCAATAGATATATTATTTGTTCAAAAAAAAAAAAACACTTCACAGTTGTAAATCCATGTTCACTGGGGCATGCAATAATACACTTATAGTTCACTCCTTTAAGGTGCAACAGAATTTTGGACGAAAAGCCTTCTCTATGGAAATGTGTTGATAATTTCCATTAGAGCAGTGACTTCTTTACAACATTCTGGTAGAGATTAATAGCTAATATATGTCAATCGTTCTCCAAAATATAGCTTTAATGGTTAAAGCAGACACATAGCAATCTTGTTCTCATCTTTGCTATCCATTAATTTCTATGAAGTTAAGTGAAGATATCCCTCAACCAAGCTTGCCAAAGCATTATACTAGCTTTAATTAGTGATTTTGTAACTTATTAGGAGCAAATTTGAAGACATTTATCATGTGTAGGGGTGGTATTGGATACAAAATGTCCGTTAGTACATCCATGTCCACGTCCATTAATAGCTAAATGGATATTTTTTTAGAGTCTGTACAGACATGGACATGCCTGTGGACATTTTTTTTAGTTCAGCTGTCAAGTGGACATGGCGATGGACTCATAAGTATTGTGTCCACTATTGTCCATGTCCATTAATAATTTATAAAGAATAAAATATTTTAAAAGATGCGTTAAGATTTTGCTCATATCTATCAAGATTGATATTTCTTAATCGCTGAAAAAATAAAGATTTATTGTGGAACAATTACATTTTTACTTTGTTATTAATTTTTTAATGATATTTAATTTTTGGATGATTATTTTTCGCAATTACTTTTGTATTTTTTCTACAAATTTATTTATTCTACAATGTACAAATTGAAATACTGATGAAAATATTTGTGTTATTTTATTAAACAATTACTTTATATATATATATATATATATATATATGAAAAAATTGAACCTTTTTTAGTGGGTGCAATAAAATATTATTTGTATATATTAAAAGTAGGGTGCATAAGTAAGAAATTGATAAATTTTTTCTTTTAATATTATTATTACCTACTTTCAAATTTTCAAAAGATACACAAATTAATAGATATTTTGAAAACAACTTTTATTGTAATTAATTTGATAATCAAAATAAATGAGTTTGAAGTATTAGATTGCGTTAAAATTTTAAAATTATCCTTATTACTAGTTTTTTTTTAATTTGTCAATAATTTTTTTAATGTTAAAATTTTAAAATTATCCTTATTATTTATTTTTTAATTTGTCTATAAACTTTTTAAATAATGAGACCCATTAAATTACTCAAAATAAAAAGTATAGTTCATATAAGTTATATAAACTATATATAGCTTATGTACATAGGACTATATATATAATAAAATTAATTTATATCTGATAAAATTATTTATTAAAGATATTGTCTGCTTGTACGTCCATTTAACCATTTGTCCATGGCATTGGTGATTAATATCCAAGTGAACATGGACGGACATAGACATTCTTCGAATTAATGGACATGGCGCAGGACTCAGATTAGCCGTGTCATGTATATTAACACCCCTAATTATGTGGTTTTAAGAAAGTAATTTCTTGACTCATGATAGCGATGGAATTATAAGAAGAAAATACCTGGAAAAATTTGATGCTGGAGACACCGGTTATTGGGGCATGAACACACAATGCGTGTATAACATAAAAAAAGTTAAAGTTAGTAAAACATGCAAATAACAATTACAAAAAAATTTAGATGCAGAAAAAAAAAACTATTTCAAGTACCTTTCTAATGGATTGTCTTTCCCGCGAGTCAAATCAATTTTGACATTGCTCACTGCAACATCTTCTTCCTTCAGAGTTTCCCTTCCCGACTTCTACTAGGTGAAATAAATCTTATCAGTGTACTGTAGATGAAGAAATTTCCGTTGGGAAAAAAGAGAGAGAAAGCTAACATAAAGACCTGACAGCAGACAATATCTTTTGCAGTGACATCCTTAAAGTGCTCCAGTTTGTCCTTGGGAACTGCATACTCATTACAGAACTGAAGTTGGCAAACATACAGAGCATATTATTCCCATCTCCACACAAAAATCAATTGCCCACATAGATCTTACAAGAAAGATCGACTCTAAA
>JAVDBV010083892.1:0-22252 GCA_032619315.1 Piper longum | reverse complement strand
CAAACTCTTATACCTTCATAGAACAACATTAATAGGCACTTTTTACACCAAAATCACAATGATTTCTTGTTTTATTAATCATATCTAATAAAATCTTAAACTAATAGAATTGACATAAAAATTACTCGAAACATGACAAAAACTCAATATAAAATGCACTGAATAATGACTCTTTTACAGAGTTATCAGACTCGCTATATACATGGATGAATGTACAAAACCCTACCATAATACTATATGGAAGACGTGAAATTCAATTCACACTCTAACAATAATTGCAAAAAAAATAATAAAAATTCTAAAATAAAACAAACAAAATCTCCCCTAAAAGTGCAATTAGGGGCAACCCTGTCAAAAAAATATATACAAACATATATACATATATAAGATATTTGCATTTACACGAAATTCTAACTTATACTGTATCAATCACTCTAGAACTTGGGTCTTGACGCACATGTGTAGTCTATTTGCATTTCACACTATGTCATCATGTCTTAGCATTTAATCACAACATATCATCATATATTAGCATTTAATCACATCATTCTCAATATAATAACATCATAAACAAAATATTAACTACTCTATCAGTTGGCATGTGTGTGCAAGCGACATCATTGCTCCTTTGTCCAAGCTGACACATCCAATTCATGATTATCACCTACATATATTATAAAAACATGTCAGTAATAGGCGTTACTGGTCCAAAATATAATTATAACAAAATTGCTATGAGAACAAACTCTCATATGAAAAAAAATATTCGTATAATTTTCGTGAGTTCTTTGAAGGGCACATACTGAGAAGCCACTGGGCTAAAGACCCGATAGCATCCTGAACTAATTGATATGTTGCTACTGATGTAATTCCCCAAAATCCGGTTCATGCTTGTGAACCAAACTGGAATGTTATATGCTCCGGTTGGGTCGGCTAACCCGAATCCAACTCGTGCACATTGAATTTCGGTGTCTTAAGATGAGATATGATTCTCTATATGCATTGATGAACGCATAAAACCCTAACATGCTACTACATGGATGACATAAAAATTAATTCACATACCAACACAATTGCAATAAAATAAAATAAAAATTCTAAATAAAAATGGACAGAGTCTCCAATAAAAGTGCAATTAGGGGCCACCCTATCAAAATAATATATACAAACACATATCCATATATCAACAAATTCATTCACACTGAATATAACCTATTGTATTGTAACGACCCGGCCCAAAGTGCAACATAATGGGCCTAAGTCATTTCTTTAAAATGGTTATTCGAAGTTAAAGATCTGTAGTCCATTCCCACTTATAAACAGGATCTTAGCCCGGTAGGTATTAGATGTGGGACTAAATTGAGGGATCTCACATGTATACTCGTTCTCAAACTTGGGTCTCAGCCCATCTGCACATTCCCTTCATAATTCACGTTGTATCATGTCAACATTCAATCATAACATAATCTCCTTGCATTTTCTCACATCAATTTCAATATATATATTAGAATCACAAACAAAATATTAAACATTCAGTCATCAAATATGTGTGTGTGTGCAAGAGACTTCATTACTTCTCCGTCCAAACTAGCACATCTGATCGAGCTCATCACCTACATATATTATAAAAAACCATCAGTAATGAGTGTTACCGGTCCAAAAAATAACTAATATCAAACTGGCACAGGAGAGCTAACCCTCTTGTTGAATAAAAACATCATACACTTCCTCAATAACTCTCACAAGGGCACTAATGGGAGCCGTCGTCTTCAGGTCGATAGCATTCCCTTTCCATATCATTCTCTTTCTTTAGTCATTTCATCTATCGCTTCTCACATTAATTCATTCTCATTCATCTCAGCGCTCTGCATCCTTCATATTACTCCTGGCCTTGAGCACGAAGGCCGAATACTCTTAGGCATTCGCCTTCAATATTCTTTGAACCACAAGTCTAAACATGCGTTGTACTTAATAGTACCCGTAAACCTCCACGTTCTCTGGGTATGAAGAACTCAAACGGGGAATTGTCAGGATCCCTTGGGAACGGAGTTGTCCAAAGCCTTCTTTGACTGGCCAGCGCCCTCTCGAGTAGTGCGGTCGTCGAATTCCTCTGGTCACACATCTTACTGAAAATGCGAAAACTATATACATAGGTATGGGTAGGGAATTTAATATATTAGGCCAGAAGGCAACGTGAACTGGATCTAAATCATACTTGAGGGTTATTAATCTGGAAATGCAATCAGCTAAATGACCTGTGTAGAGTGGGATCCAATAAAATACCACTCGACACGTCCTCTTTCTTCTTTTAAACAAAACACGATAGAATAGTGTAAAACAGAGAACGAGTCCCAAACGGACATGGTAGAAGCTCTAAGTGTGTCATCGCACCTAAGCGGCGAGCTCCTACTCCGTACCTACACATAAGAACCAAATACTAATGCCCGCTAACTAAATGATGCATCAAACTCAATGAACATCACAGACAACACAATCATCATCCATTTAATAATCCTCAACAAAATATCCTTAAATAGTTCTATTCACACTGGTTTTATTATATTTTTTTCTAAGTTACGTTACAATCAATTAGCATGCTTGAGTTAATTCACCTAATTAGATCAACGAAATTAATCCATTACCAATCAAATTATGTATATCATTACTTCTTCCGCACTCGAACTTTTATCATGGTAATCAATCAATCCTATCATGTTGTGCTAATAATCATCAATTTTAAATGATAAACTTGGAGGTAATTATACCTCGCATCGTTAGCAATCGACGATGGCTATGGGTTTGACTGCGTTTGAAGCTCGAATTCAGGGCTCGACGGCGTTTGAAGCTCAATTGGGCTCGACTGGATACACTCAGTGGAAGAAAGTAAGAGTTGTAGAAAGCCAGTCCTACTCTTCACCCCTACTGTCCCCGCCATGCCTTCCCTTGCCGGCCCCACCCCGCCAGGACTCCCCCTCCTATTTTCCAGCGGTTTTTCTGGCGGTTAAGTGGTTTTCGACGACTGTTCCGACAGTTTCCCGATGACTATCCCGCTAGGGCAATCGAGGGTAAGGTTCGGCACCGTCTCGACGAGTTCGTCCCAATGATGGTGACGACAAGGGCGGCGGCTGCGGCAGCGATGATCGCCACCGGCGGCCTCGAGTTCGGCCAGGGCAGTCGGTCAATCCGATCTGGCCCACGGCCGGCCTCGGTGGCGGAGCTGGGTAGAGGGGAAATGTCGAGGAGGTCGAGGGGGTGATCGTTGGCCTAATGGCAGTGGCGCCGCGGCCCAAACGACAGCGAATCTCACCAAAAACAGCTATGGGATTGTGGGGTGATTCCAGCGTCACAGTGGCCTGACTGTGGCTGGGGTTGGTCGGGGTGGAGGTAGTGGCGATGTCAGACAGGAGGGCAAGGCAACAGTGGCTAGGTTTTTTTTGGGGGGTGGGAAGAAGAGAGTGTCGGGAGTGAAAGAAGAGATACTCCAATGGCAACTCATAAATAAGTATTTATACGAGTTTGACTTGAGTCAAAATAATAACTGACTCGTATTAAATTCTAAAAAAATCAAAAAAATCGAAAAAAATCCCATAAAATAAAACAAACATCACAACATCCAAATGACATGCTCTATTAACCCACCCGAAGGCAATCCAACACGTCCTAATATGTCATTCGGCCTAAACTAATTCTACGGTTACAAAATAAAGAAATAAAATAAAATCATCACTATATACTCTCATATCTGCTGATAACTCAGTCTGCTCATGCGTATCTAATGCTATCATCAAATACTTAGGTATACATGAACCCTCATAGTTCATATATGTAACTGACGTAGGCTCAGTACACATGTTCTGAAGCATACTCAACTCGACTTGACGGCTAAACCAATCGGCTAACGACTATAAAATCGTGATTCAAATCACAGGTTTTACAGCTGATGCCTCTCTCAACATTTTCTGATTTTATTTTTTGGTCCTTTGGAACTACTAGTATATCCTAAGCCCTCTCCTTACCTCCATAATTATCCTGGCCTTAAGCACGAAGGCCGAGTACTCTCAGGCAATCGCATTTAGTACCCTTTGAACCACAAGCCTAGACATGCGTTGTACTTAATAGTAGTAGTAAACCTCCACATTTTCTGGGTGTGAGGAACTCAAACGCAAAGTTGTCAAGATCCTTCGGGAATGGAACAGTTTGCTCACTAATCAAGAGCCCGCATTGACTGTCACATGCATTTGCTCATGGTACGTATAAGTCAGTTTCGCCATCTTTCATCTCACTGAAAACTCGATAAAATTATATATATAGGAATGGAAAGAAATTTATAAAATAGGTCCGAAGGAAACTTTTGGTGGATCTTGTTTTCGAAAACATACTCGAGAGATCTCATCCTCGAGGGTTATTAATCTGGGAAACCAATTCGTTAAAATGGCCCGGGTTAAGTGAGATCCGATAAAACGTCTCTTAACCTATCCTACAAGTAATAAATCAAACATACAATAGAAGAGAGCGTAAAACAGATATGAGTACTAAATGAACCTGGTAGAAGCTCCAAACGTGTCCTCGCACCTAGGCATTGAGCTCCTACTTCGTACCTACACATCAAATCTACAAGCTAACGCCCACTAACTGAATGATGTATCAAACTCACTATAAATATCACACTCACAATGCAATCATCATCAATCAAACAATCAATAGTCATTAGTATAAAAATAATTCTAACTCATCCTATTCACACCAATTTTATTATGCTTTTCTAAGTTACATTGCCGTCAATTAACATGCTCAAATTTAATCTACCTAATTAGATCATTAGCATTCATCCATTATCAATCACATCATGCAACTCATTATTTCATTCACAATCAGACATTTATCACGATAACTAATCAATCCTAGCATGTTGTGCTAATAATCGTTAATTTTAAATAATTAAATAGGAGGTAATTATACCTCTTGTCGTGGCAATCGGTGACGGCTAGGGTTTCATTTCGCATCTCGGAGCTCGTATTCGGCGCACGACAACGTCCAAAGTTCGATCAGGTTCAACTGGATAAGCTCAGTGAAAGACCCGGCGAATTCTAGCGAATATGGTTTATCGGCGGGTTTTGGCAACTTCCCGATGATTATTCGGCGACTATTGTAGGTAGAAGTTACCGGCGGGATGGTGGGGATAAGGGTACCGTTGGAACCGGCTCGACGATCCAACACGTCTACGACGTCGACGTGGGCGACGGAGGTGGCGGCTCACTTGTAAATGGCAAAAATAGAGGCGGCCGGTGGGGTATGAAGATCCACTTGGGATGGGCGGCGATGAGCTTCGTTCCGTTCAAGGAATGTCATGGGAGGGTCGGTGACAATGAGGCCACCACTGGATGGCTGCGGTGATGATCACCAGTGGTGGGATCGATAATGGGAGCACGACTTAAGGGCGCGGCTTCCGCGCGTTGTGGAGGCTAGGCAACATTCGAGGGCACTTGGGGCGGCCTGGCAACGCCACGACGGGGCTTGGCGGTGACAATCGGCAGCAAGATGGCGTTGGTAGTGGCGGTGGCGACGAACACAGGAGTGAAGGTGGCAGTGATCGAGGGTTTGGGGGAAAGAACATGGGTCGAGGGTGGTCGGTGACGATATCATAAATAACTAGACTTGAATCTGACTTAAGTTAAGAATAATAACTAAGTCGTAGTAAATCCTTAAAAAATCCATAAAAATAATGAAAAATCTCATAAATCATAATACACACCACAACATCACAATGACATGCTCTATAACTAATAACCCGCACAAACATAATAAATGTGCACCCTAATATGGTAAACGACTTAAAACGAATTCTACGATCCACTATACATATAAAGTAAACGGGCATAGTCTTATATATTCTGATAACTCATTCTTTTTTGTTGTATTTATGACCCTCATAGTTCATATACACAACCAGCGTGGGCTCAGTACACGTGTTCTAAAACATATTAAACTCAAACCGACGGTTAACGAGTATAAACCTTGAAACAGATCACGAGTTTTACATCTCTCCTCTTGATTCAGGTTCGATCTCCATCTCTATCTCTGTCTCGCCACTTGGTTCAGGTGCTTAAATCTCATTAGTAATCTCTTTAATTTGTAGCAATTATTAGTACCATATGTCAAGATTAACAATACTACAACTACAAAGAAATAAAAGTTCATAAATACATATAAAGTGAATATATTTTGATAACTCGTTCTTTTTTGTTGTATTTATGACGTTAAAATATATACTTAAGTACACATGACCCTCATAGTTCATACACACGACAACCGTGGGCTTAGTACATGTGTTCTAAAACATATTCAACTCGAACCGACGACTAAATCAGCCGGTTCACGAATATAAAACCTTGAATCGGATCACAAGTTTTACATCTCTCCTCTTTATTCAGGTTCGATCTCCATCTCCATCTCTGTGTTCGTCTCGCCACTTGGTTCAAGTGCTTGAATCTCATTAGTAATCCCTTTAAATTGTGGCAATCATTGGTACCATATGTCAAGATTAACAATACTACAACTACAAAGAAATAAAAGTTCATAAATACATATAAAGTGAATATATTTTGATAACTCGTTCTTTTTTGTTGTATTTATGACGTTAAAATATATACTTAAGTACACATGACCCTCATAGTTCATACACACGACAACCGTGGGCTTAGTACATGTGTTCTAAAACATATTCAACTCGAACCGACGACTAAATCAGCCGGTTCACGAATATAAAACCTTGAATCGGATCACAAGTTTTACATCTCTCCTCTTTATTCAGGTTCGATCTCCATCTCCATCTCTGTGTTCGTCTCGCCACTTGGTTCAAGTGCTTGAATCTCATTAGTAATCCCTTTAAATTGTGGCAATCATTGGTACCATATGTCAAGATTAACAATACTACAACTACAAAGAAATAAAAGTTCATAAATACATATAAAGTAAACAGTCATAGTATTATATATTCTGATAACTCATTCTTTTTTGTTGTATTTATGACATTATCATTATATACTTAAGTTCACATAACCCTTATAGTTCATACACATGACTAATGTGGTCTCAGTACACGTGTTCTGAAATATATTCAACTCGAACTGACAGCTAAATCGACCGGTTCACGACTATAAAACCCTAAATTCGATCACGAGTTTTACATCTCTCCTCTTGATTCAGGTTTGATCTCCATCTCTGTGTTTGTCTCGCCACTTGGTTCAAGTGCTTGAATCTCATTAGTAATCCATTTAATTTATGGCAATCATTAGTACCATATGTCAAGATTAATAATACTACAACTACAAAAAAATAAAAGTTCATAAATACATATAAAGTAAATAGACATAATCTTATATATTCTAATAACTCATTTTTTTGTTGTATTTATGACATTATCATTATATACTTAAGTACACATGACTCTTATAATTCATACATACGACCAGCGTGGGCTCAGTACACGTGTTCTAAAACATATTAAACTCAAATCGACGGCTAAATCGACCGATTCACTAGTATAAAACCCTGAATCTGATCACGGGTTTTACATCTCTCCTCTTGATTCACGTTCGATCTCTATCCGTTTAAGTGCTTAAATCTCGTTAGTAATCCCTTAGTACATGTGTCAAGATTAACAATACTACAACTACAAAAAAAAAAAGTTCATAAATACAAAATATTTTTGGAGAAAATAAACCGAACATATTTGTTATTGTTAAAGAACAAATCATTAAAATTGACAAACCTTGCAAAATATAGATAAGTAAAATCCATCACCTCAGGGAAGAGATTTAAAGCATATTACATAGCAAAATTTTCCCGTGGCCTCATCTAATTTGCTTGCATGGTTTTTTACCAAGGCATACCACATGCAAATTTTTTATATTAAACCAACATATACCAAACAAATCAACTAGTTCTTCATATCATTGATTCGAAGATACATAATAGGAACATCAAAAAATCTATCAAAATAACGAATACATAGAAATACAAAATTAAATAATATAAAACCCGTTCGTAAATACAATAAATATAAATAAAGAGAGAGGAAAAACCTTTAGAGTTTGGTCAAAATAGAAATTATTAGTTAAAAATATAAGTTTTAATTATTAACCGTCCTTGTAACTTTATTTGAAGAGGCAGGCACACAAATATCTTTATTTGGTGTTGTCCTTGTAACTTTATTAGTTACCTTTATTTGTTGTAATTAATATCTTTATCTAAGTAGAAGTCGATAGTTTCTTAATTTTATATTTGTTGGAAAAGTGGGTATTTTTTATTAAACGGAGTAATTTCTTTAGTCATGGGCCCTACCAAGACGTCATCAAAACTTTGGCGCCGTTTTTCTCTTAGAACTTTCCCGCCATCGCCCCTCCTCTTCACCCCTCACCGGGCAACAACTCCGGCAACCATGCCGCCGGCGTCGGCCTTCATCGCCGTCCAATGCTGCGAGTGCTCGGCCATGCAGGCGAGTTGGCGCCGGCCATGACTCGCCGGCAGTCGCCCCCTCTAATTAGCTCTTCAATTCGTCTCTCGATTGATTGTTTCGCGTTCTCTGGTCCACAGGTGAAGCAGGAGAAGAAGAGCAGCAACAAGTGGAGCTGCGTCATCTGCCGCCAGAGGCAGTCCGTTCGGAGGGTCTTCGCCCGGAGCTGCCTCGCTCGGGACGTCCGGCGGGTGGTCCAGCAGCTCAACATGTCGAGAGGATCCGCCGACCTGGCCCCGCCGGCGGTGGAAGTCCGGCTGCCGCGGGAGGGGCCTCCGAAGAGGACTGACTGGTCGGAGTATCTTGAGGATTTGGGATATCAGAAGGAGAGCTTAGGTGTTGACTTTTGATTGATCGAAAAATTTCTACTTGGGGTTTATGCTTTTGTTTTTGTTCTCTTTTTATGTAATTACTATTTTAGCATTCATTCGTATTGGTTATGGTATATTGATCAAAAGTTTTCGGATTGATTTGTTATTAGATTTTTCTTGATATTTTAACATGATGCTGATCCTGTTCTTTCTGACATTTGTGTGTTGATTTTGGAATTAGGGGATGATTGTAAAGGGGATGTGGAAGTGACCACCGAGGTCCGCACCCCTCACCAGGTGTTTGGTAAAATGCGCGAGAGATCAAAGGCGAGTTCGCATGCCTCTGATGTGATCAGCTCCAACTCAAAGCTTTTGAAACCAACACTTACCAAGAGAAAGGCATCCTCTAGCTACCCACAAGGTGAAGGTAAATTTGGCTACTAACAATGTCTTTGTGAATAATATGTGGTCTTTATTAAGAGTTGTTTTTCAATTTTTTTGCAGATGCAGTTGAATCGAAGAGATCAAAGCATCTGTCGGGGGCAGCATCTGCATCGAAGTGGAGTTGTTATTTGGAAGATGATAAGAGTTTGATTGAGAGGGGTGAAGATGATCTATTGCAAGATGGTTTTGAAGTGGAGCAAGTAGAGGAAGATGTCCATCCAGACTTCATGTGACAAAAAAGAAAGGGAAGGGAAAAAATCTCATAGCATAAGGTGTAGGATCAAATATGTGAAATTTTATTTTCGTTGTACCTTTTGTGACATGGGTTGAATTCTTGGAAACAGGTATATTGATCTTGTTACAGTTCTACAATTATATATTTGTTTCACATTTTCTTTGTTCCTCATTGGTACGTACGGTGGTAAATTTTGCAAGAATCTTGCAAACTTGCCAGGTCTGATAATGAACAAAATTGTCTGACTTTGAATTTATGAATGTTGGTTGTCTCATGATGATGCTTTTGGGGAAAAAATCTATGATTTTGTTTTTGTTGCTTGAAAGTTGAAAGAGATGCCATTTTGTTGGCAAATGCTCAATCCCACCAAGCGTTCACCAGCAAAAGTTAGAAGTTTGTTGTTTCGCTAGAACTGCTTTGTTGCTAATGTATATGTGACAACCTATATTGAGTGTTTGTAAATGAAGGTCATTATGAATGAATTAAGACTAAATTATACTGTGCAAAAAGTTGCCATTATCAGTGATTAACTTCTAAATTTGTCTGCAGTTCATTTCTTTCATTACAAATGAATATAACATGTACTACAAAATCGTGTTAAAACAATATTTGTTTGTATAGATAAATGCTTATATCCATAAATGTTTTAGACTTGGTTTGCACAATCTACGGAAATCCACTTTGTGGTAAGAACATATATAAGATCATTAGTCAATTTTTTTTTCGTTTTTGGAATAATTAATAATGCTTGAATAGGCAAGTAAGACAAAATGTGTATCTCTAATCATAGCGAAAATAGAACTTTGTAAATTTAAAGCTAATTATTTTATTTCTGCAACAATTTTGTTTTCAAAGTTATGCAACGAAGTGGGCATATTGATTCAAAGCCTATCAACAAACAAAATACACTAAAAAACACAATCTTATGGGGAAAATTAACCTTCCTGCTTAATATTAGTTAGACCCGTGTAATACGCACGCTGTACTTGACACCTTTTTAGCAAAATATTTTTAAAAAAATATTTTAATTATCGGCAAACATGGTATTTTGTAATTGAGTATGCCAACTGTTCTTCTTCTTCAAACCGTGCTTTTATTTGTCCATTGAAAGAGGTGATGTTGCATTTTATCTACAGGTCTTGACTTCTGAATGACAATAAATTATTGTATATTATAGGATTTTTTAATCTCTTTACAATAAGTCAAATATTTTAGACAATTAAAAATTTTTTTATGAGCAAATCTGAGCCAAAGTGTGCCTGCTTGTCAATTACAACATCAAGATTATTGTTTGCTTGACTTGGTTGCCTAATTTTGCCAACTCTTTTGTATACACCCCTTACTATTGGATCTCCCTTCTGAAAGGAGCATCTACAAGATTATTTAGTTGGCTAAGATTTTATAGCCTTCTACGATTATTTTTATATTTATTCGTAACTAGTTGGGGGATTGAAGATAATCATCAATTAATTTGGTTGCACAACATATGTTTAGTTGGTTTGTCTTATTGGTTTAATTAAGGGTAATTTTATCAATTATGTACTAAACTTTCGTGGAATGACAGATGAGTGCTTTTCCAATTGGGAGTGATAAGGGGCAGATCCAGAATCACCTCTTAGAGGTGATCGAGCATCAACTAACATTGCCAATATTAATTCTTCTTCAAGTATCAATTTTTTATTTCACTTTGGTCTCGTTGTTTATGAGCAGGTTTAAATAAAGGGGGAGTTTGGGTTGTGTTGAGACAAAAGTTAGATGTTCATATGGCATGGGTAAATACAGTGCCAATGATACCTCATATATACTTCCGCAAGGGTTCACCTCTATCAATGTGGAGGAAAAGTTTTTTCCCCATTGGCAATATAACAAATTCTCTAGCTTTCCCTTATTTGTTTTCGCACATTTCGTAGATAAAAATTCGCTGACTTTCACACGTCAGTGTTCTTTAATTTTGTAAAAAACTTGCGCTTTGCTAGGTTTGGGTTGCTTACAAGGAAGCAAATTGGATTGCGGCTGTACTGTGGATAGTTCTTTTGATATGATTAGAAAAGTACATGTCTTGTTATATTTGTGGAATGTCTTTGAAATACAATTGCATTGAAGAAATCTTTCACATTTCTGAGGGTTTGAATGTTTGGTAGGTAGATTATAGTTAATCATTCTATCACATTTTCATGCACAATGTTTTCTTATCTGGAATTTACATAGTATTTGTGTTGGGGAGAATAGGCTTAGCCACTTACGGTTGTGTTTATTAATTGTTTTATTTGCATTAGCTATGCTAGAGGTGAAATTTATATTTTGTTGTTATATTCTTCTTCAATTATTTAAGCCCATAACTCAAGATTTAGGAGACCCTTTCTATCATATTCTCTCGTGGAAGCGTAATGTTTGAGTTTTTTTTAAGTTCTAGTAACTAAACTTTATTGGGTACATGATTCTCAATTTTTTGACATGTTGGCAGTCATTCATTTGTGTAAGCTTTTTAACCACTTGAACTTACCATTGATGTTTCAGCAGTCATTAATCTATACAATTGAAAAAATATTTTACTTGATTTCGTTAATTTACTAAAATTTGTTTTTATAAATGACAAAGTAAAGAAATGGCAATCAATTAAAATGTATGGATGAGAATTGAAGAATAAATTGCCTGATTTCAGGTCAACTTTGCCATTGTGTCATGAAAAGTTCATGAATGTAAGAGCTTTTTATTGTCAGATAACTAAGCAAGAATACATGCTTTTCCTTTTTTGGAACGGTTTAATTAATGAGGACTGGGATGTCTTTTTTTCATTTAATTTCTCTGTTTTTTATATGATCGGGCTGTTCCATGAGTTCATGGTTAACTGGTATACTAGTTCCTTTTAGTACAAATGTATATAAAGGAGATTTACAAAGTTTTACCTACTTAATATGGTTTGAATTGTCATAATAATAGAATTGTTTTATCATGCGACTTTCTACTTTGATTATGTACACTATAGTATGCCAACTATACTTCAAACCGTGCTTTTATTTGTCCATTGAAAGAGGTGATGTTGCATCTTATCTACACGTCTTGACTTCTTAAAGACAATACATTATTGTATATTATAGGATTTTTTATATCTCTTACAAGAAGTTAAATATTTTTTATAATTAGAAGATTTTTCAGGAGCACTTCTGGGGCAAAGTGTGCCTTCTTGTCAGTTACAACAGCAAGAATAGTGTTTGTTGGACGTGGTTGCCTAATGTTGGCAACTCTTTTGTATACACTCCTTACTGATGGATCTCCCTTTCGAAAGAAGCTTCTTACACCGTGAGTTTCCTCCATGTGTCATGTTTTTTCTTGGATGGAAAGATCTAGATAGACTGCTACGGGAAGGTGAATAATGTGTGGTAATGACAAGTTCTTGACATTTTGCTATGATATTCATACATATGGTTGACAGCTACATTGATTGATTTCTACGTAAATGTTATTGCTATAGCGGTATGTTTACACCTTAAGCTACTTAATTTAGAGTTGGGTTGGTTGCAAATTTCCATTCCATTTGTTTTGAAATTTTCAAATGTCTGTAGATAGTCAAAAGGTGTGATTATGTCATTAGACAAGCTAGGACCTCGTAAATGTCAGTTCATGTTATGCAGATTTCTGATTATTGCTTTCAATAATTTAGATCAGTAGCTATTACTTGCATAATATGAATACATAATTGCATCAATATCCTTTCCTTGGATTAGCAAATTTTAGTACAATTGTTTAATTCAAAGCAATGGTTATTGAAATTGATTAGAGGAAAAATATTTGATTTATTTTCTTTTTGTTGGGGGAAGGGGTAAGGGATCTATAGAGACTTGATGTACTTAACTCATATCTGAATTTGTCAGGTCTGGATCTCTTACAAGGAGGCAGCTTGGGCAAGTGCATTACTTTGGATCCTTATGTTGATATGCTTTGGAAGGTATGATATTTATTTGTGTCTTTATGAGAAAAAGGAAGGAGCACATTGTGACATGTGACTGCAAATATACAGTTTCATGAAATTTTTTTTTTCTCTTTACTTATATCTTTACTCTATGTTCATAACATTTCCTCCTAGAACACATCTCAGAAGTGAGTTGATTTTTCTGTCCTACAAATTTCCCTTTCCTTTCTTCAAAAGATTCCTTCAACCAATCTTATAGAAAGATACTTCATTTTTTACTAGATTCAAGATCACCATTCATCCAACCATTTATCACTGTGTTAGCTTACGTTTAAAGTTTCAGCATCTTTATGTAATTAGCGTGCACTGATAGTCATTAATTTACATTGCAGCATTACCACTTGTGCCTATATTGCTCAGAAGAAGTATTCTTTGTATGTTGAAGACAATTATGAAATGTTTCACTCTGAGCAAATGGTTGCACAAAGTAATCACATTATACAACCTTTTATTTCAACATTGTCTTTCACAGATAAATATTGGTTTTCCATTCATGTTAACTCACCTGTGTACAAGTGTAGCATTCCAAATCAGTGGATTTTTCTTTTGCACCAAGACTCTTGTTGTCATAACATATAAACTTACTTGGTCTTAGTATAAAATTTTTGACAAGTTGGCCTTTAGTAAGGGGGAAGTTCATACTTCAGAAACTCCTTAGCAAAGTATATATTGAGATGTATGAGTGGGATGTTGGCGATAATTTTGCCCTTAAATTTTTGTATAAAAAAACTTGTATAAAGAACATTTGAAAGAGTAAGAAACAATATGTTGTTGCCAAGTCTAGTGCAGAAGCTGAATATAAGGAAGTAGCAAAAGCAGTAACCGGCTTAGTCTAGATGAAGTTGTTGCTAGAAGAAATTGAATTTCTTATTTTTGAACTAATGAGGTTATGATGTAATAATCAAGCTATCATGCGTATTGCAAATAATCATATGTTTCATTAAAAGACAAAACATATTGAAATTAATTATCATTATATCCAAGGAAAATTTTGAAGAATATTATTTCCTTGCAATATATGTCTACTAATGAACAATTGGTAGATATTTTTATTAAACCCTTATCTAGAGTTTGACATTAGATATTACAATCTAAACTATTGTATGGAAGTCATCCCTTCATAATTTAAGGAGTGTTAGGGATATTAATTACATGTGTCATTCTATAACTTGGTTCTTTGTAATGTATTTAGTCCTTTTGTATTCTTTTTTTTTTATATTTTTTAAATTTATTTAATTTTTATACATATATTAAACTCTTGAGTACTCAAAACATATATTAGAAATATGAGTGACATGCAAAGTGGAAAGCAAGGCACTCTTCCGATCTTGTGATGCCTATTTCAACACTTATATAATATGTTTTTTGTCAAAATAAAATTTGATTTTCTTAGAACAAAAATGACTATGATAAATACTATGTAATAAAAGTATACACAAAAAAATGTACTCATATATAACTATACTGGTACCTTGAGGCTTGAAAGCTTGATGTTCTTACATTGTGTTGCTAGCTTGCTAAATATGATCATGTGAGATTTGAACTTCCACAATTTAACCTCATTATTTCAAAATTAGACATCTAACCCAAGCAATATTCCTCTCCAAATAACCTCATATCTCCCCCACCTTAGTTTATCTAATTTGTTTGCAAGCATATGGTTAAGGCTTATGATATTTCTTGGTGTTAAAATTGATAATCATAGTGATTTTGTAAGACGATATAGAAAATTAAAGTCAAATTTCTATTAAGTGTAGTGGAAATAATTAATTTAAATCATTAGAATTTTTAATAACCTCAATATAAAGTGTTATTAAAATATAAATATTTTTTGCCCCGAAGAGTAACTAGCGCCAGTTCAGTCTGTATTTTTATTACCCAAAAACAAAGTCATGGGCCTTGGGCCCAATGCTTGCCAGGCCCATTGATCAAACAAACAGACCCATTTTAGTCATCTTGAACCCAAAAGGATATTTTAGTAATTTCATACCTAGATAGGGTTTCTCTAAATCTCCCTCTCTACCAAATGGGAGAGGCGCCGCCCTAGACACCGCCGCCGGAGCTCGCCGGGAAATTTCGATCGACGTCGGAGGTTCTTCAAAACATGGCGACTGAGGTGGTTTCGCAGCCCGAAGTGAAGCTCTTCAACCGGTGGTCCTTCGATGATGTGGAGGTGAGTGTTCCCCCCTTTCATTTGTTGTTGAATCTTGGGTTCGATTGTTGTAGATGGGTTTCTTTTGGTGAAAGTTTGGAGCTTTAGTTGTTGTATAGCTATCTGTGCTGAGTGTTGTAGAAATATGTTCTAGTTTTTGTTTTGATTGGATATTGGCGTCTAATGTAAATGCTGATAAATTAGTGGCGATTTTGTGACTTGTGAGTTGGGGGGGGGGTCACGATTTGGTATGAATTGGGTTGTTATTGGATAACATACTTTTATATGCAATCATGCCTAGTATTTAGTATTAATAAGAACCAAAATCATTTCAATTTTTTTAGGAGCATCGTATGTTGTGTGTTCTGGAAATTTCTGTGTCGTAAGAATGATTTTTGTTGCCTGTCTTTTTTTTTTGCTCCTCAGCATTAATGAATGGAATATCTTACTTTTCAGATGTGAAATGAGTTGTTCATGATATATTTATTCTTTTGTTTACTTCTTATTATTATTCTTTTTTATGCTTCTTATTATCATACCATTAATTATTGTCGACAAGCGTGAAAATTATCAAATAATAAAATGATGAGAAAATATCATTGAATCATCACTAAATTCTTAAATTATCAATATCAGTTCAATTAATTCCACTTAAGCAAGGATAGTTCTAAAATCCAATTCTCTTTTAAATTTAAATAAAAAGCTAAAATTTCCATTCAAAACTAAAACTAATTTCTAATTTGGGACTATGAACCTAAGATTTTCAATTTCACTCAGTAGTTACTATTGATTAAATTTGTTATTCTCATCTATGGATTATTTCATGATTATCTGTCGAATCATCCCATAATTATCACCTGCATTCAATTTCTATATGCCTATGAAGTTGAAAATACAAAATTACACTGTAAACACAGCCCTTCTCGGTTATCTTAGATATGAGTTTTTCTATCCCAAATGTTAATCACCCAAAAAAAGAAGAAAGACTATTCCACTTAATGGCAAATTTATTACTTCATGTTTAGAGAAGATTAAATCTCTAGAACCAACAATAGGTTGCTTATCTATTGATTACATTAAGAATAAAATGGAATAACTAATCCATAATAACAATCACAAAGAGAATTAAACAAATTTTATTTGTTCATGCAACTAAGATCAATTGAAAATTTTTGAAAAGAATTTACTTTACAAAAGAAGAACTAAGCATTATGAAGTTCATTGCAGATATCAAGTCCTTACAAAATATGAAAAGATAGAGAAAGAATAGGAAAACTCTTGAAGAATTCATCTTTGCTTTAGTTTGCCTCTCTCTCATTTTGAATGCTCCTTAGGGTTGCAGCCTTCAACTTCGTCCTAAAGTCTCCTCATCCTTCAATGTCATTAAAACATCTCTCCTCAACCTAGGCTAGATGTATTTATGCTCCCAAAAAATAATCCAAATAGACCACATTAAATAATTCACGCAATAGAAATTCCCATTTTTTAGCAAAGGATCAATTTTCATACATACGAGAAATTGCAGGAATGCTTCTCGGCTTTGAGCAAAGGCCTGAAGTTCTCAAGCAAAGGCACCAAACGCTTAACATTTTTTAGACATTCCAAAACTGCGCCAAGACTCAAAATTTTTCGTCGAAGACTCAAAACACTTTTACTTTCAATAAACTCATCCAGAGTGAATCCTTAGCCTTGCTTCACCATATCAACCACCCATTCAAAATATTTGCTCTATCCAACCTAGGTGTGTGGGTGCCATGTGATGGTGGCCTGCTTCAGCATATCAACCACCTATTCTTCATCAACTTTACTAACCTTAGCCTACTTCAATAGTATAAAAATAAAAAATATTAATTGGAGATATGAATTTTAATTTTTAACCATCCTTGCAATTTTGTTTATTAAAGTACATACTTATAATTTGTTATACTTAATTTTCTAGTTGTTGTATAAGTGGTATTTTCTCTTATGTATTTTTTTAAACCAAATAATTTCCAATCTTGTACCTAAATACTCATAATTCGTTGTATTTAACATTCGTGGGGCACACAATAGGTAAGAAATACACAGGCGGAAGTACTACTTATACAGCAACTAGGAAATTAAATATAACGAATTATTAGTATGTAGATCTATAAATAAAGTTGAAAGGATAGCTATAGATTAAAATTCATATCTCTGATTAATAGTTTATGTTAATCATGTCAAAGTAGGTTAAGGTTAGTACAGTCGATGAAGAAGGGTGGTTGATATGGTGAAGCAGGCCACCATCACACACCTCAATCATAAATGTGTTGAGTCATATTTGTTGCTCCCTAAATGGTTTGCTTCCTCCTCAAGTAGATTTTGTGCATGCAAAAGGAAGGGCTAATACCACAAATATCAACAATTGTCCAACTTATGATCTCTCAACAATCAATAATTTTTCTTCCTACAAATTAATTAATGTAGTAGAAATAATGATAGGAAGAGTATTGGAAGTTCCCAGAAATGTGCATACCTCAAATGAGAAGGCAATGGTTTCAACTCCTATGCAGGTGGCTCTTCAATTGATGGTTTATTCACTTTTGAAACTGATGTATGCTTAACCAAAAGCTCAATTTGGGGACATCCTTTAGCAACACGTGGAGTAGAGTTTTACATATGAAGATAGTCCACCTTTTCTTTATCCTCACTTTCCATGCAATCTGATGCCATTGCTAATTCAAGAGGATCAGTGGGGTGCATCTCTTTTAAACCAGCCTGACATAGAACTATGGACAACCATATCTATATAAAATAATTATAACTAAACTAAATTTAATGATAATTCCACTCAAAACTAGCGAAAGCATCATTCAATTTACTCAAATAATAACACTTTTGCAGGGTTATCAAATGCCTACAGTTTACTTTATATGTCTACTTATGTGTTAGATGTTATAACTTTTTTTGAGCAGATAGAATTTTTTGCTTTAGTTGATTCCTTTTTCTTGCAGGTCAGTGATATCTCGTTGGCTGATTACATTGGTGTATCTGCGAACAAGCATGCCACGTATGTCCCCCATACGGCTGGAAGATATTCGGTGAAGAGGTTTCGGAAGGCTCAGTGCCCCATTGTTGAGAGGTTAACTAACTCACTCATGATGCATGGTCGTAACAATGGTAAAAAACTCATGGCAGTTCGAATTGTTAAACATGCCATGGAGATCATCCACTTGCTCACCGATCTCAACCCTATCCAAGTCATTGTGGATGCCATCATTAACAGGTGGTTGAAGATTGTAATGTTCTTATATGTCTCTGTTTAGAGGTTATCTATTATGATTGTTAATGATGTTTACTCCTTTCTGATATAGTGGGCCGAGGGAAGATGCTACTCGTATTGGTTCTGCTGGTGTTGTTAGGCGTCAAGCGGTGGATATCTCACCTCTCAGAAGGGTGAATCAAGCAATATATCTTCTCACTACTGGAGCACGTGAGAGTGCTTTCCGGAACATCAAAACCATTGCTGAATGCTTGGCTGATGAGCTCATCAATGCTGCCAAGGGATCATCAAACAGGTTTGTTATATATTTGGGTTTTTTTAGTCATTGTTCTTGGTATGATGTGGTTTTGCTTTGCTACATCTATCGCGCAATTGTTTCAGTGATTCACATGTACAAGTCCTTTATTTACACGTTGTTCTCTTTGTTTAATTTTGCAGCTATGCCATTAAGAAGAAGGATGAGATTGAGCGTGTTGCTAAGGCCAACCGTTGATGCTTTAACTGTTTTGTTCGACGTTGTCCAGGGTCAATACTGGAGTAAAGTTATTGGTTTTGAGTTTCTTTTAAATGAAATCAGTGAGTTGTCGCTGCGGTGTATGAAATTTTTTATAGATTATTTTGTGACTGCAATTGCAATTTAGATGTGCTGAACTAGATATTCTGCAGCGTTGTTACGTACATTATGGTTGTTGCATCTTACGATCTTTTTGTTTCCTATTAAATTTAGATAAACCTTGCGTACATGGTTTTTGTTACTTTTGTAGTTGCTCCAACCTTTTAGTGTTAACAGCATATCTTGTATGGGTGTTCATCAGCTGACAAGAAGGTACGCAGTGGCCTGATATTTGTGGGCCATATGTCGCAGGCATAGTATCGGCGGGTGGCCGACACACTGAAATGTAGTCGTTGCCCTTATTGGTGATGTCGGCATCAAATAGGTAAATAGATGTGGGTAACTGCTGGGAATTGACGGTTGTGAGAGGAACCAGTATGGTAAGTTCTCATCTTTCTGTAGAGGAGACGGTGGGAAGTGACGAGGGAAGGAGAAGGGAAGATGGTCAGGCCGGAGAGGGAAGGAGAAGGGAAGGTAGTCAGGCCGGAGAGGAAGGTTTATTTTATTTTATTCCACTTCAGTTGATTTTATGTAAGTCACAATTGCTAATTTTTCATTAATTTATATAAAATTTAATTGCCTGATTTATTAGTTGTTATTAATATAAAATTATATAAAAATATTTTAAACTTTTTATAAAAAAAATTCAAATAGTATTGCTAACTTTCATTTAATGCATATGTTTTCAGATTTGGTTGGCTGACGCGATATCGATGAACCTTGTTGAAAAAGGTTGACTCTGTAACAAACCAGAGTTCCTCGTAAGCATGCTTGTTAGCTAATTGCTATCAACTTAGGGCATGACCGATGTAAAGAAAGTGGACGAAGGCCGTGTCTTGTTCGACCATTAATTGTCAAGTTTGGTACACTTAGTTTATATTCAATTCAATCGTGACAATTCTCTCTCTCGCGCATAAAAAAGTGCAGGCCGCTCTATGTCAATCAAACGCGTTGACAAATACATTCACATTCAAGTGTTGCTGGATTTCTTCGACCATTTCTTTCTATCTCAACCGCATCATTGGACATGTGTATTGACGTGGTCCAAGGAAGAAGGGAAGAAAGCTTGTATTTCTAGAAGCTTGCAAAATCCTTCAGGTCAATCTCTGACAAAAGATGGGCTCTCTTTGCATCACTCAAAGCATCTACTCTGCCCACATTTTGGCAATGTCCCCATGAGATAGACAAGCACTAAGTATCAAGATTTTAAGGAATATACATACAGGACAATCAAATGCTTGCCAAACGGTTCAACTTTATCGTATTGCATAACCACATCATGTATATTTGTCAAAAGAAGTTTCGTTGCATTCATATAAATAAATAATGCACATATTATATGGATTCATATAGCTGGTAATATTTTCTTGGGCAGTTAGTAAGCTTTGGTGTTCTTTATGGGTTAGTTAATTCCATGCTTCCATGACGCTGCTCTTATTAGAAGCTGGTAACTGATTGAATTTTTTAATGTTCTCTAAAGTAACTTAATTGGACCGGTTCAATAACAGTGATTGAAGCTGATGTACATACAAGTCACCATAGGGAGGATGTAAGACACTACCATGGGCGAAGATTCTTGTAATGGCGGGCTGTTCCTGCTTTCATAAGTTGTGGGTTTTTGTTTAACTAAGATATATAAAACCATTTGAGAGGCAAACATGAAAACTTAACCTAGGGACTCCTCCAATCTATTCATAATTTCATACCAAGAAGCTCGAGCTCAATAAAATTCAAAATATACTACTTTTTCCAATGGACCAAAAATTAGTTAATTACGAGGGTCAGCGCATCTTTATAGCAAACGATTACAATAATCGATCCTAATTGTTTTACGTCGTGTGCCTTTCTATAATAGATACTTGAGAGTAAAATTACTATATATTATCCATCGTTTGCCACAAGCCCGTTGTAGTAGCCCTCTTATTGGTCTAAATGGCCACAATTAGTGACGTCTAGAGAACAATTGTAAAATGTAGTTAAACTCTATTAATAGATCCGACCGGCTATTGCAGGATCTAACTGTTGGCCAGTCGCCGGCCAAATTTTTTCTTAAAACGCCAGACCTGATTGCCGACAACTTCTTGAATTTGATTATCAATAACAGACTCAATTCCACGGAGAGTCACTATTTATAAGCTCTTTGGGGAGTTGGATTTTCCATTTGTGATCACAATATTCTTCTTTAACTCGGAACAAATTTTAAACCAGATATAAATATACATAAATATGTGTGTGTGTCACTTGGTTGATCCAAGTCCTCATTGTTGAAGGTCCATTGACACAGTGGCGTTTGAGGTTGGCGCCTCCACGTCTTGTCTTCATACTTAGGGGTGGGAGATCAGGTCTATCCAATTAATTTCAAGCAAAAAGTCAAGTTATTCACGGTTAAAATCCTTCAATCAAGTCAATTAAGATCAAAATTTAGTCAAATTAAAATTTTATTTTGATTTCACATTTATTATATTGTTTAATCAATTTATTACATCATAAAGCACACCCCTCTCGTCCGATTATAAGGACGGCCCAGATTTAATCAAAACTAAAAAAAGAAAATTCCAAAAAACCCTACCGCCCTCCGCTGCGTTGCCGCACCGTCGCCGTGTCGCCGCCCCGACGCGGCCACTGCCCCCTCGCTGCCGGCGCCCCGTCGCGAGGGGGCGGGACGCGCTTCCTCTCCCCTCCCTCCTCCTCGCTCCCTCGCCACTGCGGGTGGCCACAGCGGGCGGCCATCTAAAGGCCACTTTCGGCCGCCGCGTGCCGGACCTAGC
>JAVDBV010083891.1:0-17349 GCA_032619315.1 Piper longum | reverse complement strand
ATATATATATATATATATCATATCATATTGTTTTCTGATATGCCCATGATCTTGAACAACTTTCATGAACAATAGTATACATGATATATTGGTCAATATTATTAAGTATAAGATCTCCCAAGCGTTTAATCCCACATCTAAAACTTACTACGGTAGTATTCACTATATTAGTAGAGATATACTTATAATCTTTGAATTTAATTTATCATTTTTAAAGAAATAATTAATTGATCATTAAACTCAATAATTTGCACTTGGATCACAACATTACACTTGGTTTGAAACATGTGGAATGTTATATTATATTTTTGTAGTACATGTTTTTTAAAGAATAAAAGCTTGTTGGACATCAATACAAATAATTAACCTTCTTCTCAATCTTCACACACCAAAAATCAAAGTCTTTACCTAAAAATAAATAATAGAGTATAATTATAACTTAGAACATTCTAAAGGTATACATATGATTGTAGCTCATCAAGTGTGATCTGTTTGCTTCTTCTTTTAGGTTAGTTTAGTATACTATGATTTTGCCTTCTAAAAGAAATATGATCTGCTTGTCCCTTCAAACAAGGAACTCATAGCTTGGATTGGTTATAAATGGTATGTACGTGCCTGTTTCTATATTCCAAACAGTTCTGGCCTTTGGTAGGCCTCCTTTTTAATTTGTTGTGACTTATTTAAATTAGATGGGGCATTAGCAGGAAGAGCTTGTTGCTATACTAGATTGTAAATTAGTTAATGATGTTTTGAAGATTACTTTTGAAAGGGTTTGGAGCCATGGCATATGTTGTCATGTGTACATGTGCATATATGATAATATTTATTAGTAAGCAGCTTTTTTTTATGTTTAAATATTTTTAATTATAAGCTCTATGACTATATATTAAACCAGTCCAGTAAGGCTGTGGCATGAAAGTAATGTGAGGTATTACTATAAGATATACGTTACTGAAAATAATCAAGTGACCAACAATTATCAAGCAACCTATTCTATTACCACTCATGAATGCTTTCCCAAACAGTTCTCTTTTGCATAGCATTTTCCCATCTTTAATTGGAAGTTTGCCCAAGGAATGGTATCTAAGATAAAATATGTTATATTATATTCTGCAATTTTTTTCAGTATTTAGTTAAAAAACTGTTATAACCAATGGATGGTAAAATTTATATCTTTTTATGAGTGTAGTTAAGATAGTAATTAACAAAGATATCGACATACAACAAAGTGTTGAGATAGTTAATTCCAATCCAATAGGAATCATTCATTAAAACAAATTTAACTTGATGACTAAGATCAACAAAAATTAAGTAACTAATGTAAAACATTAATTGTTTATGGTATAGATTAAATTAATTATGTGTTCAACGTGATTAGCACTTAAGATTAGTACTAGTGGCATGTCTTTATAATGTGGTCCACTAGTGAAGGGCAGGTAGAATTTTGAACAAAGTAGCCAAACATTACTACCATTAGTGCATGTCAATAAATTCCAACGATTGACCAGAATAATCAGACACGAATATTAGTAATCATGCATTACACATCACAGTTATAAAAAAAAGGTTTATTTACATCACATTTGAACTTTCTAAGACAAGAATTTCACACATTAAATACATCAAGTTTGGATCAGCCAACAAATACTCGTAGGAGTAATTGTCAAATTTTTGTTCTTATGTGCTAAATGTTATACATCCAGTTGATTCATCTTAAATTCATATCAATGTCACAAAACTATACAAAAAATACCGTACTTAATGATAGAGAAAAAATGATTCGTCTTGTCAAATATCACTAGAACAAGCCAAATTAAACATTGTTTACACAAACATTTATAAATATATGATGAGTCCACCATGAACCTAAGAAAAAAAGATGTGATGGCTGATAAGACATTGTATTGACACAATACAAATAAGTCACTAGAAAATTGTGTTTTAAATATATACTACCTTACTCGTGTACCAATTAAGGATGGGAATACAAAAACCATGGAAACTACATGGTTTTTAAATATATAACAATCTCCACAAAGACATTGTCTTCATCATCATCACAACAGCATGCCCACCAAGAGTTGGCTTCCATAGTTTTTTGTAAATTGCCTAACAAATAACATATTCCAAGATGTCTTGTCTATATTGTAACCAAGAGAAACTTGCACATTTTTATATGATAAATTTACTAATAATTAAAGAAAATTCCCATTGACTGTGTAGTCTATAGAATATCAATGGTGGAGCCAATATTTATAAATCCTGGTTTCTTAATCTTTCAAATGTTGCAAGGTAGGCAATCTTATGGTGACCAAGCTGTGTGTATATGATCAAAGGTTTCTTAAGAGGGGATGACTCTATTTTTTAAAATAATTGGCCAGTGGGTATGGATAATGACCTTCTCACAATCGAAGTATAATATCATTAATTCCTCTAATCAATGACAATTTTGAGACAGGGAATTAAAAAAACAATAAATTCAAATTGTTAAAAGCTGAAGTGGCCCTAACTTATAATTAGACAATGTAAAGTCAGTCAATACTAATCATAATTATTAATAATTAATTAGTGCTCTTGATTAATTCTGTTTGTCACAGGTTGATAATCGCCTCATTGACCAAAGAATGATGGGGATTTAATACCAAACTTCCTATGTTGTGGATCATTAAACTTGATAATTAATTTAAATCTTTATGATTGCAATGCTGCAATTGGTCAATTGGACTTAATGTCAAATTGATAATCAACATTATGCAAACCAGCTCTGAGGCATCTGGCCACCAACTTAATTAGTTCCAGTAAGCAGGTTGTTCATTGTAGCTAGAAGCCAGGTTCTAAGTATTAATTCAGATTGGCCCAAGCTATATCATGTATGGAAGATACCTTGTCCCTTAGGAACTCAAAAAAAGTTAGTTCATTGGCAAGTTGAAAGGTTGAACATGAAGCTAATTTATATTAATCAAAGCTGTACACAAGTTGGAGGTTCCATTTTTAATCCTTACTAATGGAAACTTTGGCCCTTAATAACTCTAAGATGGTACTTAGTGAACATCTTCAAAGGTTAAACGCCGAGTTTCATGAATCAATACAATTAGTTTTGTACCTTGCCACTTGCAACTTTTGAAACAATATCAGTTTGAGGATAATCATGTTTGCATGAAACACAATTTTATAATAAAGAAGGCTCCTATCTGCATGGCCTTTGTTTACATATATATGGGTGTTATAACAACTCCTTCAAGTGATCACAAGGGGCAAACTATGAGAAGGTATATTATCCAGGAACCGAGGTAGAACCAGACATGAGTTCCAATGCATGAGCATGAATAATATTGTCCCTCTAATCCACGTAGTTATTTTGTTAATGCATTGTTGCCTTTAGTTGATTATGAAATCACTACAACTTTTCATTAATCTCTTCTCCATTTATCCAGGATATCTACATCAAAGCTAAATTCGATTTCTTACCTTGATAATGACCACATTGGCACTAATTAAGCTAACAAAAAAACAAATGGAAGCAACAATTGATAATGATGTTTCTTACCTTGATAATTACTACATTTGATCTAATTAAGCTAAAAAACCATACTTTCATATTCTTGTTCATCCCCTATTGAATGAACATCATTTATTTATCATTTATTTGATGTTGATCGCCGTACAATTTCTTCATTTACAATAGAAGTCAATTCACTAATCCAAATATAATTGCGCAACAATTATATTTTATAGTGCATGAGTTGCTAGCAACGACAATGAACTGTGAATAGTTTTGTTGTTGATCTTGGTATGTGCTGTTTGCCTGGGTGGACATAACTGGTGTTCGAGGTAAGCAATGGCGTCAGAGTGACATCTAGTCTTTGTTTCTATGGTCCAATATCATGACATGTTGATTTAGATCATCAGACATACTTATGGCAAATAAGCATAATCAGATTTATGGCAAGCTTTGTCTCATTCTAATGAGCCAAAGAACTCTTAATTTTATGAGTATCCATCAAATTATCAGCACACCTGCCTTATTATTTATTAAGGAGTTTTGCCTATCGTTTGCCTCTATGGGGATATGTTGGGGAGGCCCGAATGGTGGCGGTGAAGAGCCCCTGTTATGGTAAGAGAAAATGGACGTGTTATGACCCTAAACGGATGAGTTTAAGTTCACTTTAAAATTCTTAATTCAAATTGAAGAGCCATAAACAAATTCCACTAATATATTGAATCTTATCTGCATGAGTATTAAATCTTACAATCTCTTCACCTTAAAATAGTTCAACCCTAGAATTTTTTTCCTTAAGCCTTGTTTATCTTCATAATCCAGTCCAAGGTCAGGCCAAACCTGATATAATTTGTAACCAATCAGCGTACATGCAACTTGATTGGCCCTGAGTTATATTTCAAAATTATTAACAAAGCCGAAGATTTATAAGCACACCCTCACTAACATATATATTAAATGTGAAACCTAGGAAGCCCTTGAAATTCCATTCAATAGCCTACGGGCCTCACCCGTACATCCAACTTATCAAATAATATAATCCCGAATTGACTCTAAAATTATTTGTAATAACCCAACTCAAATATAAATTATTAGCCTAAATCATTCCATTTAAAATTGTTAACTCAAATTGAAGATTTATAAGCACCCTTCAATGTTAGATCGGATCCCACCCTTGATTATGGTATGAAACTTCATTAGTCTAAAAGCGTTTATAAATTTTTGTGACCTATAACTTCATTACTACGGAAATCATTTACATGCAACCAATAACTTTTACAATATTTTTTGGGT
The DNA here is from genome assembly GCA_032619315.1 of Piper longum. Classification (NCBI taxonomy): domain Eukaryota; kingdom Viridiplantae; phylum Streptophyta; class Magnoliopsida; order Piperales; family Piperaceae; genus Piper; species Piper longum. The sequence continues at coordinate 12,557 of JAVDBV010083891.1, read as the reverse complement.
CCAAATTGTCCTTGTTTGTCTTTACTGGAAGTTAAAATTTCAGAGTTTTTATTGTATAATAAGTGCTACATGCCACTTGTAACTATGTGAACTCCGTCAATTAGTGAAGGAAGTTGCATCCTTACCTTAGAGCTGATATCTTTCAAGCTCCTTTTGCACATTGCCAGGGGAGAGCAGCAAAAACAGCAACATTACATTCTCTGTCAAGGTAAATCCAATATTAATGGGCAAACCAGCAATAATAGCATCAACTTTGTCAACCCAAAATAGTTGTAGAGTAGTTTTTAGCTTCAAGGGCCATCTACACCAAAGCCAGTGATTTAGGGGCTCCCAGCTCTTGCAGCATTCCATTTTGAGAATCTGAATAAAGAGTGGCACATTGTCACTCCAGACAAGTATCTAAATGATAATACACAACTCCACAGCAATCACAATTAGTCAGCTAGCAAGTGATCATGTTAGACACTCTGAACTTCCTCTCTATTGATCAAGAAATTTGATCACAGCAGTATAACATTGCCTAGAAGGCATTCATAAATCTCAAGATATTTGACTAACAAAATTTTCATGAATGTGACATTATTTTCGTACATTATGCTCTTCATGTTGTTCAGAATGAACAGCAATCCATTTGTCGTCTTGTATAGGTAAAGCGACGGCACCTGAAGGAGGCTTCACATTGGAGGAAGCACGGGAGTAAACCAGGATCTTACTTGACTGAAAAATTGTTTTCAAATTATTCACGAATGAAGCTGCTTTTGAACTCCATTATTGGTCGATGACACAAACCCATATCATTATCAACATCAGGGGAGTCCTGCAATGATGATCGCCCAGGTTGGTCTTGCTGGACGGTCATCCACAGGTTGGGCTTGCTGGTCGGTACTGGTTAGGTTGTCAGCAGATTCTATTCCAGAGATTGAAAGTGATGATCGCCCAAGGAAAACATTTACATCAGCCAACTCATCTTTTCTGCTTCCTGACATTTGTAGCCAAATCAGCTTTAAAGACTTTCTTGTAAAGAAAAACGGTGTCTTCTACACAAATGACAAATGTCAATGTCCATCTACTCAAAAGCAACGTTAGATTACTGCCACAGTGCAAGAACCATTGCCCTAGCATTAAAATGAACAACTGCAGGTTCAAATATTCAAAAATCTAACACGTCAACAACACCAAGAAGTTAATGGGTTCTCAAGTGTACGGTCTTATCTTATAAAAAAGTGAACATGATGCACAGAGGTCTATGGATGGATAACAAAATTCTAACAAAAATCCTCAACCTTGAAATATAGCCATCCAGGGAAAAGAACAATATAACCTCGCTCAAACATTAGGGAATAAACCAAGGAAGTTCTCAAAAAGCAAGATTGATCCAAAAATTGCTCAAAATGACAAAAAGCGTGTTAGAAAAATATGTTCTTAAAAAAAACGTTACCAGAATCTGGTTCAAAAATCCGAGCAGTGTTGGAGTTGACTTTATCAGTTGCACTTAAATCATTTAGAATCACTAAAGAACAGATATAAGTATTTTCAAGAGCTTTCTGAGTTTTTAAGATTTGTGAAGATGCAGGTTGTGGGCAAAGCTGTCCTGAATTTTTTTCAAAAAAAAATAAAGGAACACAAAAAACCAACAAATGTTCAGTAACAAGTGTTGCAATTCAAATGAACTGCCGGATCAGAAAAAGTCAAAGAACATCATTATATGATCTAAAACTACAATCAGATAAGTTAAAGATACACTATAGTGCAAGACCCTCACGTTCTTTCAGATTATACCAAGCAGCCTTTGCGGCAAGAACTACTGCTTCCTTCTTAGTTTTGACAGGTTCCCCATGAAATTTCCTGCCATCGATTGCAACTGTACTTTTGAAGACTGGCGAATGAGATGGATCAGATGACTCTGTCTCATAGATTGGCTTGTTGAGGCCTTCTTTCAGACAGAATTCTTGTAGAAGGCTTTTAAAGGGACAAAAGTCCTGCATTAAATTCAGAAACACGCTGCAAAATTAGACTTGCCAACTAGCAATCCTTCACAAAAGTTGAAACATAAGAACAAAACAAAATTGAGTAGATTCTGACCAAGCATCAAGAATAAATCCTGCTCAGCTCTAAATTTTTTACAATGTATAGATCAAAGTCACAGTGACTTTTATGGTTGATTAATAAAGGTTTATGACCATGATTGAATAAGAAATTTAATTATTGGCAGGATTCAGATTTCATGATGTCATTATTGGTGTATAAATAGATGCTAAAGTTACTGTCTCGACCTCTGGACCTTGTTGAGACAGTGACTCCAATGATACCCTGGCGGCAGCTTGTTCAGCTTCCATTAGAGTTTTCAAGAATGCAGGGCTTTTAAAACTTTGATTGCCAACAGTAACAGTTACTTTAAAGTGCGGGGCATGTGATGGACCTTCATGAACAAAACCATACTTCGGAAGATTCAAATTTCTTTTCTGAGCAAAATTCTGAAGCTGATTCCTGTACATTGATGTTTCTGTATCAAGAAACAAAAATGACACATGAAGAACCATATAAATGAGGGTGAACTTTAGTAAAAATAAATATTTTTTAAGAAACAATCACGAGCGTCATGGTCACAGCTAGTAAGGAACAAGCAATTTAGGATTCATCCATTGCAAATATTTGACATTTCAAAAATTTAAGTACAAGAAGATTGGAGAGCACTGCTTTTGTAATATATTTGTTTCTTAGCTTTCAGAAGTACCCAAAAACACTTGGCAATACGGTATTAAAAAATTTTATCTACAATAAATTTCTCATTATTGCTTCATATGTGTGATACTTAGATGTACATATGAAGTCATCAATCTAAAAAAATAAATACATTGTGGCAACTGTTGAAGACATGAGGCCCACAATTATAGATCTAGAGTTGGATATTTGCAAGTTCTAGAAGAGTCCTGAATTTACTCAGCACTATTGTTATCTTGTTAAATCTCTTGGAATCATTGGATATACTTGTTAGCAATGGCAATGTTTTTGTTAGCATTATTATCTGTTTGGGCCAGTAGTACCTAAGTTATTATCAGTTGCTCTACGTATGTAATGGCTCATCTATGATGAAATGCTCAGTTTCAGAATACCAGTAAACTTTTTTTTGTCTCAAACTTTTCCTTTTGCTTTTTGTGATTAAATAACAGCAATGTTGTTCACACCTTAGTTACCATCATAAAACGCGTTCATCTAGCCCTTTCTCGAAAGCATTTGTTCTCTCAACTTGATTATTTAGGTCAAGAGGCCCTAGATAAGAAATAGTAGAGGAATTCGGTTTACTTCTTCAGGGATGAAGACAACGCTTTTTCTTTCCCTAAACCTGTAATGCTGATGCTAGAAGAGTCCTGAATTTACTCAGCACTATTGTTATCTTGTTAATCTCTTGGAATCATTGGATATACTTGTTAGCAATGGCAATGTTTTTGTTAGCATTATTATCTGTTTGGGCCAGTAATACCTAAGTTATTATCAGTTGCTCTACGTATGTAATGGCTCATCTATGATGAAATGCTCAGTTTCTGAATACCAGTAAACTTTTTTTTTGTCTCAAACTTTTCCTTTTGCTTTTTGTGATTAAATAACAGCAATGTTGTTCACACCTTAGTTACCATCATAAAACGCGTTCATCTAGCCCTTTCTCGAAAGCATTTGTTCTCTCAAATTGATTATATAGGTCAAGAGGCCCTAGATAGGAAATAGTAGAGGAATTCGGTTTACTTCTTCAGGGATGAAGACAACGCTTTTTCTTTCCCTAAACCTGTAATGCTGATGCTAGAAGAGTCCTGAATTTACTCAGCACTATTGTTAGAATGTTAATCTCTTGGAATCATTCGAGAACCTGTTAAGAATAACTATGACAAAATAAACTAAAATAAAATACAAAAACATGTGACCAGATGTCAAACGCACCTGATTCATTGCTGTTTCCAGATAAAGCCTTCTGATAACTGTTTTGCGGCGACACTTCTGGCTGGGATGTGGAACCTATGGTGAAAAAATAACTAAACTCTGGCGTAGATGGAAATTTTTCCAAAATGAAAAAATGAAGGTGGGACTACTTCCAAATTGCTTGACGATTGTTGAAATACTATTACTTAGAATTCAAATAAACATGACATGGTAGTATAGAATAGGTAGAATACCATAAACGAATTATAGTGGAGGTAAACTTGGTGTTATCGAACAAAAACAACAACAATAATCGAACAGAATACAAAAAAAAATGACATGAAGAAATTATATAGGAGGAAAACCTGGTGTGATCAAACAACAAAAACAACAATCGAACAATAACAACAAAAACAAAAGCACATAAACGAATTATAGCGGAGGAAAACTTGGTGTAATCAAACAACAACAACAACAATCGAAAAAAAAAAACATAAACAAAATTATAGCATGACAAAACCTTCTGCCTCTTGCCATTGCATAGCAATTGAACAACAACAACAACAACATCTACATAATATTCGAAAATAAACTTGGCGTAATCGAGGAACAACAACAACAACAACAACAACAATCGAACAACAACAGCAACAGCAACAATTGAACAAAAAAACAACACAAAAAAATTTAAAAACTATAGTATGAACAACAACAACAACATAATAGTCGAAAATAAAAACTTAGGTGTAATCGAACAACAGCAACAACAATCGAACAACAAAAAAAAACCGCACAAACGAATTTTACCGTGACAAAACCTTCTACTTCTTGGCACTGTACAGAAATTGAACAGCAACAAAAAAAAAAAAACTACATCGTCATCTTCGAATAAAGAAACCCAATTACAGGAAGACGGCGGCGGCGGCGGCGAGAGAGGGGAGGAGTAGTGGAGGAGGGCGAGGCGGGCGGCGTGGTTCTGCGCCTCCTTGGAGGATCGGAATCAGTCGGCCTCGTCGTCGGAGGTGCAGAAGACGACGCCGTTGATACGACGACGGCGGCGGCGAAGCGGGGGTCGTGCTCGGGGCCGACCTTGCTCGCCTCGTACTTGGGCCGCCCCCATTGCCTCTTCTGCCACAGTCTCCGATCTGACCTCCGCCGCGCTCCGCCGCCGCCGCGAATTTCGGCGCAGGGACGAGTCGGAAAGGACGCGTGTGGGTGAGATCGCACGTGTGAGTGTATTTGTGTTTAGCACTTAGGGTGTGCTAAAAGAAGGGAATGTTTTTAATATTTTTATTGAGTTGAGATTATTTATATTTTTATGGTCTAAAAACTCCCATCACTCTTTTTTTATAACTATCAAATTACTTAGAATAACATTTTTATGGCTTAGAATGATTGGATGGTTATAAATATAAATGCTTAATAATTTTTTAAGTCTTTCATAAATAAGAAATGTATTCCTGATTGATAAATTAGACGACATGAACTCGTTCTTAATGAACGGAGAATCAAGATATTTGAATTTTGAGAGAATTTTGAGTTTTATATACACCATGCATGTATGCCTCGTGTTAGAGATAAATTTTAATTAAAAAAAAACTTAATTAATTGAATGAGGAGATAATATTAATTCTGATTCTTTTAGTTAATTTTTATCGAATAGAAGCATAGATTTTTGGATATGATTTTTCATTATATTTTAATGCATATAATATCCTACTGTTAATCCCATTTTGTTTCTCAGCCGCCCTTTTTATTAATATAAGAATAAGAATACAAGAATATAAGAATAAGAGTAAGAGTTGATATAAATATAATTTAAAAAGTCATGACTTAATATTTTAGTTTCTTGAGCAAATTATTTGTTTTATATTGGGTATAAGCATATAATTAAAAAAAACTCATTTTTTTGGCTTTTTCCTTGCAATTTTCAAACAATGTAATGTGCCTTCAATTGCATCTTGCATAAAAGGAAAAAAAAGGTACAATTAAACAAGATTCACTGTCATAAAAATTCTCATTCACTCGTGTCTGGAATTTTCCTTGTTAATGAAAGTCTTATGCCCATTATAAAGGTTAAAACACTTGAGGAGGATAATCTTCTTTTTACTATCATTTGAAGGGGGTAGAACAATCTTTAGCGTGGTGGAGGTGCAGCAGCATGTGGAGGGATTAGGAGGATTTGATTGAGTGTCTTGTGCTGTGTGTTCAGGAAGTGGATTTGCACACCAACGAGAGCAAAATAGTCTCTTTAGCGTCAAAGCAAGGGTATAAATGAACCGAGCCGAGCATAGCAGGAATATTTTTGAATTTGGCTTAATTTTTTTATAAATATTTTTGAACTTGTTTCAGTGTTTAACGAGTTTTGATGTATTATGGGTCGAGCCGAGTTCGTCCAAAATTTATAATATTTGGGCTTGACTCGTATTGGTTCGGTATATTTTTGAGCTGAGCGAAAATATTTGTGCTTGGCTCCTACTCGACTTATACAGGATCAAAATTTTTTTCCAACAATATATAATTTTAATGGGACCTCAATAGTATTGACGAACTAAGTCGAATCGAGTATTTTTTGAACTTGAACGCATCGAGTTCGAGTTTTGAGCGAAGTCAACCTGAATACTCTTTAGCTTTTCGTTGGTTAACGAGCTGTCCATTTAGAGCCAAATATTTTTTTGAACATAAAATTAACTAGCATCAGTTTAAGCTGAATCGAGCCGAACATAAAAACTTACGAGCTAACTTGACTTATTTACACCCCAGTGTCGAGGGATGTTGATTGTTATATACCAAATTATTACGCTATTCATTTCGTGTAATTTTTCATGTCTCCATTTACTATTTGAGAATCACAAACTTAGTTTTGGGTTTATTTATTAAATTGATAAGACTGAATTTTTCATTTTGCAATTATTGAAATGCAGTATTTTTTTTAGTAGCTTGATGAGCTGAAAGAGGCGTCACCCATACGTGGTGTCATTACAGACGTGTTGAATCGAGCAGGCCCAGCGCTTATGCCATCATGCTTGTCCGCCTAAATCCTGGCTCAGGGGACGATGACTGCATCTTCCACCCCGACTTCATGAAGGACATCAAGCGCGCCGTCACCTCTCTTAACGACAATTTTTGTGGTGACAGAACCAACAAGCTTGGTAATCCTTTCTCTTTGATTGAGCTTTCACTATGCTATATGTTAAATTGGCAATTTGGTGGTCCTGATAGACTTCGTGAAGTTTATTTCTTTAGTTAAATGAAATTTTTTTCTTTAGTTGGCATTTCATCAGATAAGCTTCATCAGTCTTATAAGTAGGGATTGCACTAACTTAATCCTTTTCCCAAGATGTATGACATTTCCCGTCTAAATCCTTTTCAAGGCCTATGGTGCTTATACTCTTAGGTCCACATTTGTTGTTAAAGACTGTAAATGGAATCAAGCAGCTTATTTTATTGATGCCATTGTTCCTTGCTTTTGTTCTCTGACTGCTTATCTTGCTTATCGTGTTCATATTACTTATTCTATTCCTTATCTGTAACTATAACGAGTGTATTCATATTATGCAACAGAATATTGTCCCGTTTCTTTTAGCTTTCATGTAAGTTAATCTGCCCATATCCTGTTCTTTTCTTGGTATTTGTTTTTGGGGTTTTGTTTATTATTGTGTTATAGTTGCTATTTTTTAGTATACTTTTGATTTCCCCAATTTTTTTAGTGATTTTATACTTACGGTAGTACCTTTTAATGGATGTTTGGTTTGTTTGTTCAATGGTTGGTTGTGGATGATGGCAAAAACCCAGATTTTGTGTTTGTCGTGGTGGTGTTAGTTATCTCCTTGATTTAAGAAATATACGTCTTTTGTGGGATTGGTTTTGTTTGGGAAATTTAATCACCAGCCTCAGTATTTATCCTTAGCCTGCTTCATACATCTTCGTTCATATGCCCTGTGAGTGTAGCTTCATTAATCCACCTTTCCTCAATTTTTTTCTCTCTCTCTCTCTTTTCCCTCTTCCCTTTAATTTTTACCCCCTTTACTATTCATGCTTTTCTTATCCATCAATTTTTTGGTGGGTTAAGTTGTCCATTGTGTTGAAAAACTGAGATGAATTATGTGAAGGATAACCACACACTATTTTTTAAAAAAAAACAATCCTTTTTTTAGAGTACCAAGAAGGCTAATAGAGAGATACTAATTCATTTTGACTTTTCTTCTGGGTAAACCTTTCGTATAGTGAAATGAATTAGTATTTTTAAGTAATACAAATCATTTATTTATCAATTTTTAAGTGTTAAAAAGTAATATATACTAATTTCATACAAATATTTATTTGCATAGTTAAAAAATTAATATAAATAATTTCGAAATTGACTCTATGACATACTGAAGACATACCGAATCGCGTCCAAATTTGGAGCTTTTTGAATAATGAGCAAAATGTTTATATGGAGGCTTGTTTTTTTGGATGGAATTCATCTACTTATGTTGATGTGTTGTTTGTCATATGACTATACAATAGCCCCTGGGCCATGTTGTTGATGCAAGTTTGGGTGGTGAATTCAATCTATTTTGTTGTTACTGGCATTTTCTGAGAAGTGGGAAGGCGAGAGATATTAAGTATTACAACAACCTGCTAGAAATTTACAAAGTAGGCTGTGTTATTATGGGTGATTTTAATTTTATTTTATCATCGGAAGAAAAACATGGAGGCACTCAGATTTCTTCGTTCAATCCGATATTTGTGATTGTTGGAAATTGGAGTGGTTGGGACTCAGACTTAAATTTTGAAGAATACCTAATATACTTGGCAAAATCATGGTAGCGATAGAATATGAGTCATGAAAGATAAAACCATGACAGCCACCCATCACTACCATCACACTCCTCTTCATCTTTCCCGATCAAATCCAGTTCCACAGTCAACCAAATCCCACTTCCATCACCACCACTACCATGCTCCTCGTTAATTATCTTCCCCGACCAAATCTCACTTCTAGACTTTAGTTTTCTTCATCATTTGGTGATTGTTAATTGATTTTGGGGAGCAGCAAACGTGAGATCAGTAAAAATCAAAACTAAAAAAATTGAGATTTGTTTGGGGAAAATATAGAGAAACATGGTGGTGGTGTTGGAATTGCGATTTGGTTGATTCTGGAAGTGGCATTTAGGGGACCATGAAAAGGAGCTTGGTGCTGGTGAGGGGAGGTTGTCATACCAATAGTGTTCCTCCTCCCTTCCCGTTGCTCCCACCTTCCTCCGGCGGTGACAACATTGCTCCGACAACGTGGCCACCCTTTGAAACTATCAACGTGGATTATTTTTGACTTAATCTTGTCTGTGTTTTTCAAGTGAATTTACATCGTGTTGCTAAGTGAGTCTTCCTTTGGTGTAAATTTATAATTTTTCCTCGTACACGAAGTTAATTTCGTCAATTTGCGTGGATGGGGAGTGGTACCCACGTGTGGATCATTTTAAACAGAACATAGTAAAAGTAGGGAGTGGCTAATTAAAACTTTGTTTTTTACTTTAGATGGTTCACATATCTACTCTTATTAATAAAATGGGAAATAAAAATTAATTGCTCTCTAAAAAAAATTAAGAATTTTAACCATTCAAAATACATCAAAATAAAAGAATAAATCAAATGATTATATTTTATCTCATCATTTAATTAAATTTTATCTTTAAACATAGAATCTATATCGAAAAGATACTAAAATATTATAATCTATTTTATTATTTTACAACAAAAAATGACTTCTCTCCTTGCTTAAAAAAAACCTTATAGAAAAGGTTTAGTTATTGCCATGTTTTGTCATCCTTACTTCACAGTTATTGTTAGAAATGGAGAAAAAATTTAATATTATCTTTGTATTTATCGATAGATATATATATATTTTTTACTTTTCTCCATCCCATTCTTCACCACCCTATTTTTCTTGGTGCATTTTAACTTTAACTTTATTGAATCGTAGAGAAAAGTTAAATTTTTTGTAGTATTTCAATGAGAGTTAATTATTAAATAAGAGTTTATCTCCAACATCGGTCGCACAGGGTGCAACATCTTGATTATTTAGGTTATAACATATTAATGAATTTGTCAACTAAACTTCATTGTAGTTAATTACTCAAAGTGGTAAATTTTCACAACCTAGGAAATCTAATTTTCAAGACCAAGCCCATTTTGAAGCCCACTCTATAACCTTTAAACCCTAATGCAAAGCCTAAGCACTAACCATGCTCAAGCCCAAGCCCATTAAGAAATGATTGAGTTAGATGGGGATCGCATGGTTGAAAACAAGGTAGATAATTAAGTTGGTTGAAATAGTAAATTATGTGGCAATTTTTTTGATAATGCATGGTTGAAAATTTGGGATAAAATATATGGATGAATAGTACCTCTTTCAATCCTCTCCAAAACACGTCAAAAACCAAATCCAAATGTTTTTTCATTTCCCTCCTTCCTCCCACTTGCCTGTTTTCTATCTTTTTCCAATTTTTTAGTGAAGTTCTAGCCAATTGTAGGCGCCTTTAGCCAATACGACACCACCACCATTTTCCAACACACCCTCATTATCATCTCACTCCAACATCCTACTTTAACCTAGCCGCTTCTTTAGAAGAAGTTGTTTTATAGAGCTTAATTAGTATACTCTCTACCAATTTTCTAGCCTACGAGAATGACCACTTAGCAATCCAAAACCACTAACACATTTCATCTTCATCTTTCTTTGTAAGCATCATCTCTCAATAAAATTAAGTACTCAAGGCATCTTAAGACTATTAAGCATGTGGTATCATTCTTCTTAAGTGGTGTACAACTTTTTGTACCCCATCTGGTATGTAATTTAATATCTTTATAAATTTTAAAATTTTAAATGCACTGAAAGAAATGAATTTTGCATTTGAAGATGAAACACTCTGGAACTTTGAACTTGGACTTGATATAGACTTGAACACCCAACTAGGGATTGAACATTCCACTGTGTTTCCACTCTATGACTCAATTACATTGAATTCAAAGTACGTGGAAGCTCTCACAATAATAATGTGAAAAAATAAAAGAAATAAAATAAAATTTTTATTTCTTCATTTATCTTTTCGTGCTTGACTAGTCCGTGATATTTCAACAACAACGGTGCCACGGTGTAACCCATTCTTTTGCATTCCAACCAGCGACTGGTATTCTAGCAACAATGTAGAGCAATCTGCACTCTGCAGAGCATCACTTTTCTATCACTGCACAATTCTCCCAAACGTTGCGAAGATGATGTTGTGCACGTGCTATTTTTTGTGTGTATGTATATTATATATATATATATATATATATATATACTAAAAGTCACGAAAACCAAAAGCCACTCCAAGATAAAAAGAGGAGATTCAACCGATCAAAATGTAGCAAAATAAAAATAATATATTAAATAATTATTATATATCTATTCATTTAATTCTAGTTGATCCATATATCAAAATCTATCATTGCTTAATATAATGTAGAATTTATTTATAAAATCAAAGTTTATCTCTATAATAGGTTGAGCATGGTGCGACATCTATACCTAGTTCTTTTAAAAACTGAAGCTCACAAAAATGAGAAGCAGTATATATTTACTTTAACTTCCTCCTCTATTATTTTGATATATTGTGTATAATATTTAGCACTTAGTTAAGTGGGCATGGCACGCAGATGCTGTATACCCGTGCCTTGCGCATGGAATTTTGATCTGCATGCTTATGCCCACGTGCTTTGTACATCGAATTTTCAACGTTAAAATGAACCCACCGTACACTTGGGTTTGTTCTGGAACGAAAACCCTACTCTACTGTGGTTTCAACCTAACTCTCTAGAACATAGGACTTTTCAGGCTGGTAGTATGTAGAGACATCCACTTGTAGCAATTTGAGAGAAGCAAAAGTATAAAGGAGACAACAATTTGCTCTTTATTAATATGATTAAAAATAGAAGATTAAACCGATTAAAATACAACAAAAATAAAAAATAAAAAATAAAATTTTTACAGTCTATTTTTTTATTTATTTTCGATCTATCTTAACATTCAAAGTCAATCAAAAATCATATCTAAAATATTAAATTATTATATAATCTATCTCATTAATTATTTAATGATAATTTATTTATAAAATTAAAACTTATCTATAATAATAGTTGCACTGGACGAGATATTTTGTCAAATTAATATAAATTTGTAGAGTATATTTTGTTTGCAGAAATGCCCAAATATGTAGTATAGAGCATAGTAACTAGGTTATCGAAGCATGTAAAGTAAATAAAAAAGACGGTTTCGAGATTGTTACATGTAAATGTAAACGCTAAAAAGTGAGAGCAAAACTACAAGTGGCCGGCATTTAGAATGAATAAATCCATTACATAAAAAATTTGAAAGAATTAGGTAAATATTCATCTTGATATTATAATCACGTACTTAGGTTTGTCATTATCTCTTAAAAAACAAACAAACAATATAATGTTTAGAATAAATTGAATTGGCCCAATATTTAATTAATTGAGATTTATTCACTGGAATTTAAATAATGATTTATTAAAGTTTACAAGTTGATGTTTAGTAAACGTTTGATCAAATAAATTTCTTATTTTCAATATACATGTTTTATAATCAAAATCAATAG